>JAUMGZ010205237.1:0-37482 GCA_032359645.1 Pododesmus macrochisma | reverse complement strand
AATTAATCCAGTCGACAAATGTTTGTACACTAATATTTGTGTAATGATATAAACTTGTTAACACCACAGTTGACCTTCTACCCTTTAACAATGGGGTATATTAATAAAGCACATTCCTTAAATTGGATACATGAAAGCCGATTCAAGTAGTAAGATTGAATGAATTTTACATTGTGAATACATTCAGTTCAGACACTGGGTTATTTTTTACCAGCGTGGTGACTCAGTGGTAGCTAGCTAGAGCATTTGCTTCATGATCCTGTAGACAGGGGTTTGAACCCCAGCCACTTCAGAACATAAGACATTAAAATTAGGTAAGCTTCTTACTCCTTGCTATCAATGTGCACTGCCACAAGCAGACACTGTCTCATTATGACCTAGACATGAGTTGAAGGGGCGTTAAACCCCAATAAACAAACAAACAAACTTGGTTATTTTTGAATTATCCTTACTTTTGAAAGTTTGATGAAAAAGAGTTTTGTTCTTATCATTTGGTATCTTGTGCTTGCCATGAAACATGAAACACAAGCAAAATGTGACATTGCGTCTCTACCCAAACTGTTAGGTTTATGCAGTATACATTTCTGTTAATGACTTGGCTTTATGTTTTCCATGTTAATTTTCAACCTATGACTTATTCTATATTTCTTTTTGTCTACACAAAGGTGTATTGTGTATCAAAGTGCCAACGAAAGTGGATAAAGCCAAATTTAATTGGTGTTGAATTTTTGCCTTGACCTACTTAATGAGTCATTACATTATCATCTTACATGTATATTCAGTCTGTTCATCTGTCTTGACTAAAGTGGTTCATATTTTATACAAAGAAAGGATTGCATTTGTCAGGAAACAATTTATTTCTAAATAAATAAAATTAAACAAAATAAATAAACAAACAATTTTTTTTAAGAATTTGGAACATGACATTAAAACTGTACAGTAAAACAAAGCTGCAGGAACCATAACACATTTTGGCCTTAAAATTTTAACAGTGCAGCTGGGTACAAATTTAAAAATGTCATAAAAAGATATTTGTACTTTAGTAAAATGTATTTTTTGCTGACTAAAGTATTGGTACATGACATCATGTCAGGACACCCATCATACAACGTATTATTATGGTGTAATGTTATATATGCTTATCATAAACCCTTTGTCATCAGAATGGAGTAGTTTTTCCCTCCAACTCCGTCATTTACTGTCATTGTAATATATCCCTCCTGTTCATTTAAACTGGGTCATTCTTAGCCATTGACCCGCTGTTCTCAATCATGGTGACTTTGACACAGTAGTAAATTCGTCCTACATAAGAGCTTCTAGCAAATATATTTACTTCTTTTGAGGCATCTCAGGCTGTTTATTATTTAGATTGCTAGACCGTCCATATTGGTAGTTTCAAATTTATTTCAGTAATACATGTAAGTGCCCCAAAACCAAGGGTCTTTTTATTGAGCTTCCATTCTTGGAAATATTTCATTGATCATTTCATTCTTGGAAAATTGTCATTCATCTTCCATCTAGGAAAGTTAATGTAATTTTCTTGTGAGATGTTTGAGAAATTAAATCTTTTTCGTGATGTTATTTAATTTGTTTGCCTCCTTAACATGCTATCGAATCTTTCATCAGTGATTTCTGTTTGAAAGACATACTGCAATGGAAGCAGATTTTGACAAAGGTCAAATCTGGCATATGATTCACACAATAATTTGATATGCAGTTTCATGCAATTCCATTAAATTTTGTATAAGAATGTCAAATGTTATATGCATAAGTTGATTCAGCCGATAATGCTGAGCGTTTCATTCATTTCCTATGTGAATTGTGTGTCATACACTTATAAAACTTACTGTGCACTGATAGGAACTTGAGAAAATACTGTGTATGTGTTGTACAGGTTTTGAGAATATTGATAAGAATTTGATGTCAAAATGCACACAGGGAGATATAGGTTTTATTAAAGCTCTGCGCTCTGCTGGATGGCATTTATTTGATATGCTTGATTAGCTGGGTTGTTCAGATAAGAAGGTTTTCTCAGACCAGCTGGCAAACTAGAACCTCACAAAGATACAAGGAAATCAGTGATACTATAACATTTAAATAAACACTCACCCCGAGATAAACAGTGATGCCTCTTTTTCCCATGCTACACCTACATGTAGTAGAGCACAGATATGTTAGTTTATTCTGAAATGTTTATTTTAAGTTCTTATATGAAGATCTTGAAAAATGTGTAAATTGATTAATTATTTAGCTCCCTAAGAAAAATAGTGATGACAATTTTCCCCATGTTGCCTATATTAGTAGAGCACAGATATGTTGGTTTTTTCTTCAAATGTTTTATTGGTATATTTTTGAGTTTTTCTTCTATGAAGATCTTCAAAAATATACGTAATTGATTCATAATTATTTAGCTCAGTAAGAAAATTAGTGATGCCAATTTTCCTGATGTTACATTTACAAAATGTACATAGAGTAGAACACAGATATTATGTTTAGTTTAATGTTTGTTTTCAGTTCTTGTGTGAAGATCTTGGAAATATATGAAATTGATTTTAACATGATAAGCCAATCAAACAGTTTTGTGTGGATGCATGTATTCACCATTCACATTAGCCGAATTTAGTTTTGTGGGTGTTTACTCGATTAGTCACAGTTTTTTATCTGTATTAATGTGTATTTTGCTGTAAATACCAGTTGCTTTCTACCACATTTTAGTTATGTGTAATGTTTGTATTTTTCAGAGGGCACAATAATTGGTTACATTTAGATAAACGGGTTCTGGAACACGATTTACCTCGTAAAGCTGGATCATTAGTTTTATTTTTTGCAGTTAGGTAAGTGAACATCCCTAGTTACTTAGAATTACATTCCCATTCAATTAAACATTTAAATGTACATCTATACATAAATTGAATAAGTTTATTACTAATGTATCGTCATATCCTATTGTAAATACATAGTGGAACTATCTCTTCAAAGCACATGCATGTCTGTATTTATGAAAAGTGTTAGAAAAACCAAACTACACACTTGTTGGTGATAAGTTTACCAGAGTAAATTAATTTAATGCATTTGCTAACACATTCAAATAAAATGTTCAGTTTTGTCTGTTATTCAGAACATTCAGTCTATTGATTCTGTAACATACATCTAGGGTACACATTCAACAAAGAAAAGAAAAATCTTTTTTCATTCTAACCTTGAATCACATGTTTGCTTGCATTGTGCAATGATTTATGTTGCAATATCAGAGGAAGAGGTGATTTTCAGCATGCATACGTCAGTCTGATAAGAACTCTTGTGCTACAGTTTGTTACTGCAACAGATGTGTGATCTCGTCAGTGATTTCATAACGCCGAGATCATTGATTAAAAAAGCTGTCTTCTAAACAATTAACAAAGCTTTTGTGATTCATTCCTTGTTTAATTGCCTTATTTGTCATCTCAGAACTTTTCTTCTAAAAGATATTTGTTTTAAAGCTAATGAACTGTGACTCATTCTTCTGATAATGGTATTGTTCCGTGTTTTAATGTTTAGATATTGGTAATTACGTAAGGATAAAAATTACACAATCGTTAGTTGTTGGTCTGGCACTGTTTTATTGAATTCAGTAGTTGGAAATACTGAACACTAAAGTCAATTATGTGTTTGGTATTTAATAAAAAGATTATTCTGAACTCCAGATGTACACCAATATTCACATATATCCACCAGAGATATTTCTTCACCCTCACTTATGGTCAAAAGAAAAAAAAATTAGGTTCCTAAAAAGTATTTGAATATACCTGAAATTGTATTTAATTTTAAACTATACAACTACTTCAAAAATAAAAGATGATCGAAACAAAAAAGAAAAAAACCTGGCTAACAAGTGTAAAATGCCAATCAATCGACCAAGTTCCTGTAGAAATATTGGTATTAGCCACTTTTGAGAATGTATATTTGGTATATTCATGCATCTTTTTGAATAAATGTGACATAAATGTGTGTTACCTGGTACATGTTAAATCGGAAGTCTATCTGCACTGTTATTATCCTACTTCCAAAAATTCTTTAATTTTTCTTGAATTTAGACTTTTCAGATACATATTTTCAAAACTGCCATTGTAAATCCATTACGTTTTAACTTTTAATCTAATTGAATGTCAACAAGGCTTATCTAACTTTGAATTTTGAACCTGGAAACTATAGGGTTTGGAAACTAGTAAAATGACTGTAACATACAGAAATTAAGTGTGTATAAAGCAGTGAAAACAGAAATATGTGAGAAGTCTTGTTCTGACAGCATAATAACATATATCCTGTATGAACAACTCACAGTTGTCAGATTATGTATCATCAGCTTTTTATCTGCAGTTAAAATAAACTGTTGAAGTGTTTGTTTATTTGTAAACAGTAGCACCAAATGTACATGGACCATCTGCTCTTCATTCAGTACACTTATGTCAATAATGATGATCATGATGATGATGGGTTGGTTCAAGAATGATACTCATGTATTTATTATCATGCACGTATTTAACAAAACTAGGTTTTCTAAGAAAGCTTATCTTGCAAACCCATTGGTTACTCATTGCAAATGTTTGAATATCTATACATCTTTGTCAAAAGCTTTCAAATGGAGTTTTTGGCAATGATATCTTTGTCAGAAGCTTTCAAACAGAGTCTTTGGCACTGACAGCATTATTTATTGCCAAACTACGAGGATGTATTTGAATATCATTGGTAAACACAGATGTGCCTATAGTAACGTAATATTCTTTACGGTCTTATCGCCGTATTCTGTTGCTCACAGAAACTGATAATACCCCTTAATCATATTTGTCACATTAAACCACGACATCACGTTTAAGTAACTTATTTCCTTCCAGGTTTTATGTGGAATCAATATCGACTCTTCGGGAAATATCCACAGTGGAACTATTTTATCTCAACGCCAAGCAAGCTATTTTTACGGTTAGTAGAATTTCACATTGGGAAAGTGTTAAAAAGGATCTATTATTCACACGTAGTCATATATGTTTGAAATTCAAGCTGCTGCGATAATCTTTAGGAACAGTATTACATCTTGGTTCGCAATGAAATGGTGTATGGTTTTGTTAGGATGGAAGAATTCAAGAAAAAAGTCAACATATGAATTCTATGTGTCATAATTTGCCTAAGAGTATTGTTACTTCTGTTGTTGTGTTAGTAACTAGTTGTCTCCAGATTCTTTGCTTCAGACTCTTTGTCTCTGGTTTGCATGACTACTCAGATGGCAGTAAATGATAGTATGGCTGTTTGCAGGTTTTTGTTTTGTTTTTTGCACAAAAGTACATGTAAATCATTCAGATTAATTACACGGGAACTAGCTGCATACAATACTCTATTAACTTAAACTCTCTATGATGATATCTGTTTTTCTCATTTTGCAAATCTCTAAACTTGAATTTAACTTGCAACTGTACCCATTTATGCAGAATTGACAGTAATATAGATATTGTCTACATTTGATTTAACTTCTACAATAAGTGCATAGCTGTAAGCCCAATGTGTTTTTTTTTAAAACTGGAGACTGGGTTGTGCAAAGATAAAATAAGTTTATAATATATACTAATGAAATGAATTAAGTGTTTTATGGGACATTTTTATAGTTGTTCCCGGGAAAAACGTTATCCTTTGTTGTGCAACTGTGGAGTTAAAAAGTTATTACTGCCTACTAAATAGTCTGACAGGTACTGCACATGTCTGTATAAATTGAAGTTAGAACAGTGTGAAAATGTATATGGTAGAATCTTTGATTTTGAACTAGTAATGAGTAAATGAAGAGGTACAACTAATTCTGGTGTAGGACTCCTGTAAACAGTCAACTGTAAAGGAGCACCTGTCAACAGTTTCTTGTAAACAAACACCTATAAACAGTCACCTGTAAACACACCTGTAAACAGTCACCTGTAAACACACCTGTAAACACACCTGTAAACACACCTGTATACTCACACCTGTAAACACACCTGTAAATAGATACCTGTAAAGGAACACCTGTAAACACACCAGTAAACAAACACCTATAAACAGTCACCTGTATACTCACACCTGTAACCACATCTATAAACAGATACCTGTAAAGTAACACCTGTAAACAGACACCGAAAAAACAGTCACATGAAAGCACACCTGTAAACAGTTTACCTATTAACAGTCACCTGTAAGTAGTTGTATATTATAAACAGACACCTGTAAACAGTTAACCTATTAACAGTCACCTATAAGCAGTTGTATATTATAAACAGACACCTGTAAACAGTTTACCTATTAACAGTCACCTGTAAGCAGTTGTATTTTATAAACATACACTTATAAACAGTTACATATATGGAACACCTGTAAACAGTTATATATATGGAACATCTGTAAACAGTTCCCTATGATTTGTTGGCTATAAACAAGCCATATGGAGGTGTGATATTAACTGTGTATTAAGATGTAATCACACTGTCATGTCCGACTGTCTAACGATCAAGTTGATGGATGTTCTGTACATATGACTGCCCTACCTAGGAAGTAGTGTCAATGGTCAGCTTCCTATCACTGTAGTCATTACCGCAGTAATTGAGTCAAAGACAATGAGCAAGTTACCGACACAATTATAATCATTTCCTACACTCAGTTCAGAATCTGGTTGAACATTTAAGTGTGAGCACAGTTAGTCAGAATAAACTCATTTTGTTAAATTGTTCATTTTTAAGACAATTATGTCTGAATATGTACCTTTCAGAAGCTTTCGTTTTCAGTAGATCTTGGTGTGCAGAGGTAATGAGAAATGTCATCAAGACTAGGTGTAGATGCACGTATGATTTAATAAAGAACTGTTAAGAAAAAATAAAGCTTGGTTAATAATGTATACGATATATACCACACTGATTGTATGTAACCTGTATAAAACTTAATCAGAACTGATGATATGATTATGATGTGTTGTATTACAGGGTCACATAGAGGCTGACAGTGAGACAGTATTCGAGCTAGCGGCCTATGTGTTACAAGCTACTGTGGGAGACTATGTGGAGTAAGTTATTGTATACAGTGTAGTCTCTCTACAACGACAATCATTATAACAGCAAACTCATTACAACGACACTCATTATAACAGTAAACTAATTACAACGACAATCATTATAACAGCAAACTCATTACAACAACACTCATTATAACAGCAAACTCATTACAACGACACTCATTATAACAGCAAACTCATTACAACGACAATCATTTTAACAGCAAACTCATAACAACGACGAGAGATTTGTAGCAAATTGACCATATTTCTATACTTTTGATTCCTTTTGTTGGGGTTGAAATAAGTTGCTTCTTTTTGTGTCCATGTTTTGTATTACTATCAACTTGGTATTTATACATGCTCTAGTGTTCTTTTGATAAATACTTCTAGTTTAAGTACGGGCTTTGTCTTCTTTGTAAAGATATACATATTTTCTTCCTAGATCAAGCGTTTTATTGGATTACATGAAATTTGAGCTCTTCTCTTTTATTCGAGCAATAAAGTTTTAGTTGTGAAATGGAGTTTTTTTATGAGCAATTCCCCAAAGGGTTTTAAACTTTAAAATCAAGTTGGCATTTTAGTGTTAAATGCTTTACTTTTTTGAAAAATCTGATTTCAACTTCTATAGATTTTGACATCCACTTGTTAAGGCAGTATTCAGGCTAAATTTCAGAATTATGACTGTGATATATTTCATCCGTCTTTTAAGTTCCCATATCCAAGCAGCTTTAAAGTAAAATTAATTTTGCATGTACGTTAAATGTGTATATTTTCTAAATGTACCAGTAAGTGCTATTTAGTTTTTCTTGGCCTTAAAAAACTTGATCAATCACAAAAATGCATTATCAGTTTGCATGTTGAATCGGAAAAATAAATTGTTTATGTATTGTATTCTTATTAATCATGGAGAACGATGATTTGACATTAGCTAGTGAGTTTTAGTGCCTCTTTCTAACTTTTGTGGTACATTTACTTCACAACCATATAAATGACAGCAGTGCATCATGCACTTTAATAACACTCAAATGTAGCATAAAGTGAATCAGAAATGGACCATTACCATTATAATGTAGTTTCTAGGGAGGCTTAATTGTATTTTTGACACATAATTCATTGTGTTTTAAATGTAAATGCCAGCATGTTACTGCATTGATGGATTCACTCTTTACTGAAATGGAGCATAGCCGCCACTGTGACAGTGTGATCACCGACATGCAGTCGCAGAGAGAGTAAATAGTGTTTCGTCACATGATGTGTGACATTGTCGTGTACTGTAACAGTTGTTATTTGTCGTCCACAGTGACGCCACAACCAGAGATGATCTGAGGAAACTTCCAGTGATTCCAACCAGTGCCTTGAAGGAACATCCTTCCATTGCCTACTGGTGAGTACATACAATTACATACTCTGTGCCACTCGAATTACACGCTGAACTTTGAAAAGAGGAAAGACGCAGTGAAATGCACTCATGCTATGCTGGTCTTTGTATGTGAGAACACACAATTACATACTCCACGCCACTCAAATTATGCATTGAACTTTGAAAAGAAGAATCACGCAGTGAAATGCACTCGTGCTATGGTCGTCTTTGTAACTCCGCGACATTTCGTGACATCATCATAAGGAGAGAAGTATAGTCTCAAATTGAAATTTATGGCACAAGTTGACAACACAATTATGTTACATGTTATTGAGTAGCAGTTTGTTTTTTTCTCGGACGACCACATTGAAGAGCTTTTATTTGCGTGTATCGACCAGTCTGACTTGGGGACACAAGTAATAAATAACGAAGAACAGTTATTAACAAGCCCTGCAGAATTCGCTTGTTTAAAAGCTATGGCTCTTTATTGAATTCTTGTTTCTTCTGATTGGATTAGTAGTCGCTAGGGGTTTGTCTTTGGGATAAGAAATAAAACCAATTCGGCATTTGTCCCTTGGTAATTGATTTCTTTTGTAGTAGATTTAAATGATCTACTTCATCCAAGTAAGAGATGGTTGGTTTTTAACTGTAAAGATGTAAAGAGATGTTCCCTGCTAATCTATTGTAAAGTTCCTTTCACTGTTAACCATTCCTTTTTCATTGTATTCCTAACACTATGGTATGTGGACTTTAATATATTCTGAGTTTATACAGTTAACTCATAGTTGTGGTCAGATTGAAAGGTGGAACAGGGATGGGTATACATGTATTAAGTGTTACATGAAGGTTTTATGTTCAGTTCATTGAGATATCTGATAGTATTGTTAAGTAAATACCGGTATCCATGTTGGGTAATATCAAAATGCTTTTTTTTTTTGTATATAAATAGGTGTGAAAGTTTATGAGAAAGAGATTGTTTGTAACTGTGTTGTACGGATCTCATTCATGATTATCAGAAAACGTTGAAAAATAAATGAAATTATAAAAAAAAAAAATATGTATCAAAATGCTTATGTCATTTATTAAAGTTGAAAATGTATTTCATATGAAACTGTTAATAAATTGAATTACACAGTTAGAAATTTAAAAGAAAAAGAGGGAAAACGAATTATTAAATGTCAAAATCTTTTCTGTACCATACAAAATAAAAGAATGATGAAAAATGGTAAAAAAATCAAATGAAAAACTTAGGTTTGCACCTCTGATAACATTTTAGAAATAAATTTATTATGTAATTTCATGTTTAGGTTTAATTTACATAAGACTTGGTGTTTATCAAATGTACCCAAAATGATATAAAGTTGCAGACGACATTCTTTGTCTACACTGAAGTGACCACAGTGGTCATTGTAAGGATGATGATTATGCTTGCCTGAATACTTTTATTCTTTGCATCCCAGATTTGTCTTGTGTAACACGCATTCTGGTTGCACACATCTTTTGGTTTAAATTTGCATTTTAAAAAAACGTGGCAAGTACAACCATAGCTGTTCTAATGCCACAACAAAGGCAAGTACAAAAACATGATGTATTTGACATTTCAACATGGACTCAAATATTTGAATACTTGAATTCAAAGATACCCAAGCAGTCAAAATGTGCTGTTTATTTTAGCGCTATTTCATACATAAAACCTGTTTTTGGATTGAGAAATTCTCATTTTGTAACATATGACTGGAAATTAATTGTGTACATTGATCATGCAAACAGTTAATTATTTCTTTGTGCGCCACAAAGCATTCCCTTGTGTAATAACCTTTGTGCAATATTTATTCTGCCTACAAGCCTTGTCTAGATGATATTGTATTAACATGTTTTGAAAATGAAAGAAATCCATTGTTATAAGCTTCGCAATAAAATCAAGAAGAATGAGTTTTCTATGATTTGCAGCTGAGGCGCAGTTCATTGTTCTGCGTAATATTAGTGTGAGCTTTTGAAGATGCATCCTTCATTCGCAACATAACAGTTGGAATTCAAATAAACATATTTACCAAAAGCTTGATATGCAACTAGCGTATGCATCCTTGAAGTTGTACAGGTAGTGCCAAGAACTGGATATGCAATTTAGAATATTCTTACATAATTATTGTGAAACATTCTGCAGATCCCGTTGTTTATAACTCTATAACTCCTAGATTTGTTTGATGTTAATTGCAGTGGGCTTCTACTTACTGCATAGTAATACATAGCTGCATCTTAATCATGCTTCTTGGGGCTATGATAAACTATACAAATGGTATTCCGTTTAAAGTTCACATTACCGTCCATCCATTATGTTTAAATGTTCTTATTGCCGTGCTTGTTTGAATCAAAACAAATTACGACATATACCAATGACAAATCTCTTGTTATTATCAAATCACCCCCAAGCTTAAGGTAGCTATTATTCAATTCATCTAAATACACACTTCCATGGCTGTATTTAAACATAAATGACTTCTTAATCTTTTTATTTTGTCATTATAAACATTTATTTTTTATTCAAATATAAATCTAGCTCTTTATTCATTTAGCTGCAAAAAAGTTTTAATTAATTATAAGCCTAAGGTATTTATTGTTGAATCCATTCAATGTATTGCTATATTTAAACATTAATGACATCGTAATCTTGTTAGTTTGGTATGATAAAAACTCAGTATATTAATTAAGAAGAAAACATACAACTAGTGCTTTATTCCTTTAGCTACAAACAAGTTTTAATTATTTAAGCCTTGGGTAGTTATAATTGAATTCATTCTATACATTGCTATTTTGTACATTAATGACTTCTAAATCTTGTTATTTTTGTTCCTGATGAAAACTTGCTTATTAGGAAAACATATAACAAGCTTTTTTTTGGCTTAGCTACAAAACAGTTTTGATTAACGTTGGCGTTAACTATTTCATATTATCACATTCTCTTACAGTAGATTAACAGAAGATGTGCAAATACTTCCTATTATCTTTCTAGTTGATTAAACGTTTCCGATTCGTACCACAGTAGAAATAGTGGTCTGATGTAACTTTATTGATCTCGGCACAGAATAGCGATGACTGGCGCTTTCAGACAACTTCACGATATATAGACCTCTGGGATTCATCAATATATGTAATGGAATTGTAAAAAGCGTTTGTGCCGTGCGTTGATTCTGGTTAGAAATTCTGCAACAGCAAGATATTTCTTTTTTCAATTTTGTGCAGAAGCAGGATTTTGTTTTGGTTCAAAATTCCCTAACAGCAATACTTTTTTCTTCTTCATAATTTGAAGAGAAAAAAAAGTTAAAGAATGCTATGATTTTCAAATACAGAAATAAGTATATATATACAGAAAGTGAAAGCGATAGTTGTAGGTTCTGCAGTTTGTAAGATAAGAAACGGATGAATGTGCTTCTGAGTGCAAATTATTTATTTTCTTTCTTGAAATGCAAGACTATGTTAACTTAACAGTTATCAAAATTATTTATTTTCTTCATTGAAATGCAGAACTACTCTAACTCTAGAATAACCAGAAGATAAAGACGTTGTGGTTGAACGTTGTAGAACAGCGTTACAGTACAAAGTTGTTACCCACAGAATTCTTCAGTAAACCTGTTGGATTTGTTTTTATAGAAGAAGAAGTTAAAAAGAAACTTTTATCAGTTGTTAATTCTTATAGTTTATTACGGCAGTTTTCTCTTTACCTACAATTTAGATAAGGCTTATCTGTAGATTTATGGCAGTGTACGTGTACCTTAAAGCTACATAGATCTTTCCTAGACTTGTGTTTTATTGTGTAGATAATACTATCGGTGGTCAGAATAAGCCATAGAAAACTCATTAAGAGACAGTTAATTTGTAAAGAAGGAAGTAGGCAGTATATAAGGCTTTAGTAGAGAGACGAGAGTAAGTAGATTTGTACAGTGTTATGGTACTATCACACTAGAGCAAGTACATGAGATTTATACAGGGCTGTGATACTTCCTACAGGCATCAGCCATTGTAATGCCTCTATAATCTCTATGTAATCTGATAGCAGACAAGATAAGTACTGTTATGTCTGTTGGTCTGCCTTATACTTTCTAGTCTGGCTTTATGGCAAGTCTTGGATGACCAGAAGCAACTTGTACTGACCAATAGTGTAATTTATGTTTTTACCTCGTGGTGTACTCGGAAGTATTTAGATCCTTCATCATTGACTTTAAAAGCATTGTGATGTGTTCATGGTGAAATGTGAGTATTGTTTCTGTTTGTGTGTCATGACTAAGCATATTTGTTTTTCTACTTTCTACTTTAGTTGTGTCAGTTAAGATGTTAGGGAGAATATGATAATTAAGACTGCTTGGTTTACAAATGCATGTTCTCTCCAATAATTTCCACTTCAGATATATTTACTTAATTCTTTGAAATACTAAAAATTGGTGGAGAGACAGATTGATTTTAGAAATTCTGCGTTTCTTGAATAACTGGAAATGCTTGTGTTCCTGTATACATCAGATTACTGCAATTTTTTAACAATTTTAAAAATTCTGGGAAATTTCTGTCCCACTTGAGATGTCAGAAATTACTTAATTCTTTGAAATACTAGAAATTTGTGGGGTGACGGATTTGATGCTAGAAATTCTTTAATAATTTTAAAAATTCTAAGAAATTTCTATCCCACTTTAGATGTCAGAAATTACTTTATTCTTTAAAATACTAGTGGGGTGACAGATTTGATGCTAGACATTCTGTGAGTCAGGAATAACTGGAAATGTTTGTGCTCCTTACATTTCTACAGATAAGTCTTTCTTGAGACAGCTTGACCACTTGTTTGTAATAATTTGTGAGTTTTATAGATGGCCGGTAAAGAAGTAAAGGCTAGCAACTCCTAGCATTGTCTACATCTTACATCTCTAGGATCATTGTGCTGCCATCTGTTTTCTTCATTGTTTCTGTAAAAGCAGACGTTTACCAGAGTGGCTATGTCACGTGAATACACAGGTCTATACAGCTACTGGTAGAGTAGGAAGTGGTGTACTCATTGAAAACTACTTCAATAACACATCTTTACAAAGGTGATGACAGTGGCACTGGTGTATGTCTTTAACATTGGAGCTTGTTGTTGGTACCGATGCTGAAGTATTTACCTGAGATGTTGTTGTTGTCAAGGTGATGCAGTTTTTGTGGTAACCTTGGAGTAATTATACTTGATTATCACTAATTGTACAAGGTCTCATGGTGCAGGTAAAGATTTACAGAGGCAATTATAGAATGTGTCAGTTTCATATGTTTGATTTGTATAATGGCATGTCAGTGAGATAGACTTGATGTTTTTCCCTTTCTGCTGTGTGGATGTATTTCATTCAATCTCAAGGTCACCAACAACCTCAATCTTTGTAAGTAAAAAATCAAAAACTTGGTTCTCAATGTTAGACTGATAGATTCAATGTGTCAAATTTAATATATATTATGTTGTTGGCATATTGGTTTCTGTGGTATGATGATACAATTCAGTAGCACTATAAAGTCTATTATATAGTGCTTAGCAAACAAATGTATATAGTTTTACTACATACTGTACACACAATCTGCAAATCTCATTTCAAACTAACCAGTCAATTAATTTTTAGACTATTTCTACATGTTTGGTTACCCAATACTTCAATAAAAGTCTTAATGCCCCTGACTATCTCCAATTTATACAAGAATATGAAATTCTGCAGCAAGACAACAATCGTATACAATTCCTGGTATCTCGAGATTAACCTAGGGAGTAGGTGCCTATATTCAAAAATATAATTTTTGGAGTAATGATAAAATTTTAATATTAGATTACAGGAAGACCTGAATGGATATTAATCAAATCTTTAAGTTCCTGCAAGCGATTACTTTTTTCAAGTTTAACCATGAGCTCCACCAATATATTCCCATCAAACGGCAGCCAAAGTCAATACACTGTGGCTGTATCTGTCCCTGTGGTGCCACAGATGTACTTGGCTATCCATGGATGGAGGATAACTCACACAGATAGGCCTTGTAGATCTAGGGATAACACTCACCAGGCTACCTCTATGTATAACACTTACAAGTTGCTTTTTAAGGATCACCAATCAGAGGTATCACTTCAGTCCATGGGGTCGCTATAGTTAGTACAAGGGCGAGATCTTCTTCAATGTAAGTTCATCAGTAGGTAGTTGGCTGTGTCCCATGTCAGATAAGTACTGCTTTCCTCAGGCAAGTTTTCTTGACATATCGTAGTGGTATTTGACCGGGAGTTAGTTTCTCATGTGATTTGACGACGAGGAGGTTTTATTATATACAAGTGACTATTTATTTATCGAGGTGGTGACTATACATGTATCTAGAAGACAAGGTAGGTGGTGTTGTAATTTCTTTGTTATTGCCACACATATAAGTATTTAGTATTAAGTACATATGCAATGTTTTATTAAGGTTATGTTTTCTGAACTCTCTTGTCATTGTCACACACATAAGTATTTAGCATTAAGTACATATACAATGTTTTATTAAGGTTATGTTTTCTGAACTCTCTTGTCATTGTCACATATGAGTATTTATCATATGCAATATTTAAGTGTTTTATGAACTTCTTCCGGGTGAGCATGCAATCTTGCGGGGATTTGTTGGTTTATTTTGTGATTTCTACTAAAGTCACTTTCTGTTTTAATGCTTATCCACGCAATTGTCTTACGGACTTTTATCACATGAACAAGGTTTTAACAGGGGAAATTCAATATTCCCTAGCGGAGAATTCTATGTAACTAATACAGGGACTTTTGGATCATGTCTATCTTCCGTTGATAACATTTCAAATTAGAAAGAGAAAGGAAAGAAGTATCCTGTAGTTGTGTTTCTTTTCTTTTAAAGATGAAAGATAAGGTTTGTGGTTCAGTATCTAAAGCTGTTCCCTGTAGCTACTAGTTCACTGTAAATATCTGGTGTTAACTCTATAAGATTACCCGCACATTATCAATGTCATTAAAGTAGACCCGGAACTAAACACTACTGATGATCATGAATATTTCAAGCTGTTAGTCTTGTACATGTATTGAGGTCATTTTGACATTAAATGTAATTATTACAAATTATTATTACCGTCATAGCTGACTGATAACAAATAAATTTAGAAAATAATGGGAAATTCTGTTATAAGTAATTACAGTTCACTATTTCTGTAAAATATTATAGAATAATTAGTTAATAAGTTATATAGACCTGAATAATGTTACAAAAAGCTTCTTTTTATTGAAACATTCTTAACATCAAACATATGATAAACTTTGTAAAGATATTCAATTGTATTTAAGCTGTACTGGTCCCTAGTTTGATCCCCAGCCATATCATACCTAGTACGTAAGATTAGGTAATCTTCTCGCTCCTTGCTAAGCACTTGGCGTTTCTGGGTAGGAGAAGGACTGGTTGGTTCAGTGTCAGGATAATATGACCAAGTGAAGTGTTGTGTCTGTGGGGTGGTATTTTAGTGTGCACTGTCACAATCAGGCTGTCTGGATATGACCAAGACATGTGTTGAAAGAGATGTTAAAGCCCCAACAAAACAAAATGTAATGGCATAGAAGAAGGGAGTAATACAATCAGAGTCCGTGTAAAACCTTTGGTGTGTTCTCAAGAGAAACCCATATTTAGCATGAGTTGTCTCCCCTGTTTTGAACAGTTGTCATAACATGTATAGTTACTATGACAATAAATGAAAATATATTAATTGTTTAATAGCAGATTTTACTTACAGCTGTATGGCAGCCTGTTATAATGTTTACTGGTCATGTATAGGACAATAAGAGCATCAGTTGTCTCCCCTGCAATAAACAGTTATAATAACATGTATAGTTGCTATGGCAATAAATGAAAATATATTAATTTTCTAATAGCATATAACACTAATAGCTGTCTGGCGGCCTGTTATAATGTTTACTGGTCATGTATAGGACAATTAGAGTATCAGTTGTCTCCCCTGCTATAAACAGTTATAATAACATGGTAGTTGCTATGGCAATAAATGAAAATATATTAATTGTTTAATAGCAGATTACACTAACAGCTGTGTGGTGGCCTGTTACAATGTTTACCTACCATGCATAGAACAACACAGACCAATCTGATAAATAAACAACAAGGTGTTCTATAAACAGACACCCTTCCTTGTGTTACAAAGTATATCATGTCAGCTCGAGGGCATACGGCAATGTTTGACACCATCAGATCGTCTGATCTCTAAATATGTTTTTGCTGATGCTTTTACAGATTGGCAATGATTTTGATGCTGATGCTGGAGGGGGGTAATACATTGACTCCTTGTTACATCTATAAGGACGACTCCTCAGTACATCTATAAGGACGTACCTTGAAGAATAGATTTGTGGTTATTTTGAAGAGATATATTATGTGTAGAGATGAAGGGGGCGATGGTATAAGTGTGACAGCTGAACTATGTACTGCCTACGCTTGTGTCTTTTGTTTGACAGTTTTATTGTCTGTAGCATTCTTGTTTGAAGTTTTTGATGGAATAAAATGTCTGCCAAGTGAACTTAAACTAGATTGGTATGCATTTGATGTTGTTGATCCTTTTTCATGTAAGAATATGTGTTTACATTTTATGCAGCATGTTTCATGCAAGAATATGTGTTTACATTTTATACAGCAGGTTTTTTAATGTTGCTAAATGGATCTTCTTGATTTTAACTGATATAGTGTATGCAATTCTTCGAATTGTATTTGACTTTATGACTATTGACTTGATCTATAATAAGTTGAAATGTTCTAGATCCCCTATGATTATTTTATTAAAGTACTGTGGTAGTCTTGCCAGTGTCTGCAGAGCTATCATGTTTTACAACCATATTTACAAGTTTTAACCACAGAGTTCTCTCTAGGGTATAAAGACTGGTATTACTTACAATCCTTACACAACTTCCAGTTTATTAAATAGGCTTAAACTTGCTTCCTGTGTTAACAGAAAATAATCTTTGGATTTGCTACTTGGCTGTTGGGAGTAAAAGGTGGCAAAAGTTTGGAGAATGTGTACTCTTATAAAGCAAGGTACAAATAGTTGTATCTTCTTCTTATGATACCAGCGCGGTGGCTCACAGGTAAAGTGTTAGCTTTGTGCTGGTAGGCTGGTGTTGGACTCCCAGGCTGGGGTTCGAATCTTGGTCGTGTGTGAGACTTGTTGCATTTTTTATTTCAAATATGTTTAACAAAACAAAATTTCTTGAAAAATAACAAATGGTACAAATGTAATTCTAACACTGCTTTGGTTTGTTTAATATACGTGTGTTTGAGTTGATAACTTTGTCAGAGGTAAGAGGATATTTATGTCAGAGGTTAGAGGATATTTGGAGTATGTTCAAGCATGTCAGTATCAATTGTCATTGTAATGATGAACTTTATTCAAGTCGTCTCAAGGGCTATTTCATTGACACTCTTACATGTATTTGAAAAACAGTAACATTGTACCAATTTAACATCTCTTTTGATTTTTACATTCATTCTTTTTGAAGATTCGTTCTAATTTTTGGGAACAAAGCAAATATTATCTTGGCAGTAGTTTGTAAATTGAAATACACTTAAAAACAACCCTCACCCCAGGTATAAAAATTCTACCATGGATTTCTGCTTTTTACATGAAATCTCACAATTCACAAGAGTATATATGGTAATGGGTAATTACATAACAATACATGCAATTGCCTATTTTTGTCCCAAATTTATCAGATGTGCTATATATACAATTTATGTCTAGAGTTATACAAAGTGATTGATATACATATACCGGGTATATATGTTTGATTTTGTATTAAATGTATGTAGATTGTGTTTTCACTGCAGGATGCAACCATAAAGATTTTTTCACTAAATGGCAAGTCATGTTTCTAAGTTTGCCTCTGGTGAATAAGTATGTTTCTTTCAAACAAGAGTGTTTCTAAAGAACAGAAAAATTAAGAAGCAGTTAAAACACACTTAACTGATTCTAATGGATACAGTATTTGCTTCAGAACACCTGGTAACATATTTAAAAAATTAACACAAACTAAAACAGGTCTGGCTTCAAGATTGATTTGCTTTCTGTGATGATTTTTTTTAAAAAAAAAACTAGATTTCTGATTTCTAGGAGTACAAGTGTACCTATATTCTCTCATAGGATAATGCTATGTAGTAGTGGGGTGTATACGGATGTTAGTATACTTTCATTAAGTGCATGTATCATCCTAGAGTCATGTAGTAGATAGTCATGTTTTACTGTGAGAATGTGCTTATCTCCTCCTTATTACTAAATATACAGTCCACACCAAAATATTATTTCCTATGTTTTTCTTTGATCTTTGCAATATTTCTTTGTACAGGTATATTAATTAAGTTTGGCAGTGGTCTTAGTTATGCAAATGGTAATTTGTATTACTTCATGAAGTTAGTGTATGTGAGGAATTTTGTGATACCATTCAACAAATTGTCTCCCCTTCTAATTATACAGTCCACACCAAATGTTATTTTATGTTCTTTGATCTTGACAATATGTTGTATGCTAATTAAGTTCTGCAGTGATCTTAGTTATGGAAATGGCACTTGGTGTGCTTCATGAATACAATATATGTGATAAATTTTGTGATGCCATTCAACGAATTGTCTCCCCTTTGCTGAAGATGTTCTTCCAATAAAGTTTATTGAATTGTATCCATTTGCAACTAGATATCCAAATTCTAATGAAACATAAAGATAAATACCAGTACAATTCAAATTAGTAATAGTTCACACATCAGATTGATTAGTAATAGATCAAGCATAAAGATGATTACTTTTTACGTCTGTGTGATAAGATTTTGGAGTTTTCTGTGTCTGTATTGGGTAAAATGGTTTTGGACCGTGCTGTAGAAGTATTTCAATACACATTAATGATTATCTCTGCAGTAATTTCATGATAAACAGTAAATTAGTTTCTCCATTGTTTGATATGTATACAAATTGGGTTCATGTCCAGTTCATTTTCATTGTTTTTCACATTTTAAAGGGCACGATATGTCTGTTGTAAGATAAAGTTATCCAGTTAATTGTTCAATTTCACACTATCATTGCTTATAATGTACCCTGACCTTTGTGTGCCTTCAAGCTGCACCAAAACGATATGTCCCAAGTGTAAAATATCGAAACTGTTATCATGTCTGTGTTTTGTATAGTGAAGTTTTATTATCCAATGAATATTGACATCACGTAATAGCAGTGCCACTGTACTTTGGATGTTATAGCCAAACAACGTTATCATATCAGAGATCTTGCATGAATTTAGCATAAAAAAGTTGACAAATTTGTCAAGTGGTATTAAATATCGAGTTCTGTTTACCACAAGTGTCAATAAGTATTAATAAACTGCAATACAAAGTCCATGTATTCATATTTTGTAATAACAATGCATTATTTACATGTTTTAAGAGACTTCCTGCTATATAGGGCTATATATAGTCATGCTAAGATCGACAGCCATGGGCAGTGTTATGATGTATGAAGCTGTCAGTTTCCATGGCTAGTTTGTGTACACACCGCTAATAACATTTACTTTATCTTTTGTTCTAACAGTGAAGAGCAAGTAATCGCACATTACCAGAAGTTAGCCGGGTCCAGTAAAGGATGTGCAATAGTCAAGTAAGTATATACAACCTCTGGTTACCATAGAGAGCTTCTTGACTTAGTTTCCGAATAATTTAATTCACTTGTTGTGTATGCCTGGAAGTAAAAATTGATTTATTTGGTTTCATATGGCATATTTATTGGATCTCGAATGCAACTCCAGATTTATCTCAAAGACAGATAGAGAAAAAATTATTCAATTTGACTGATGAAGTTTAACATTTAAAAAAGTGGAAAGTGAGTTACATTGAAAGAAATCAATTGTTACATGGCCTTCATAATGTCTGATAACATGGTAAAGATTTGATTCAATGAACCAGTAACTGCTGCTTTATATATGTATTGGATTTCTGCCTAACCGACTGATCCAAAGAAAGTGTCTCCAAGACCGACATTTCCTGTATCCTTGGCTCTAAGGAAGCTGTATATAGCTTCCAGACAGGGGTAATCAATTTTATACAAGAAATTGAGTTATAGATGCGAAGTTGATATGCAATTTATCTACTGAGGCTTAGGAATAGCGAAACGCTAATATTACTCTCATCCGACTCGGCTATTCACTATGTTCTGTTTAGGCTGTAAGTAGGACAGTTTGGGGTTAAAGTCGTGAAGACGTTGGATGGTTCCGAAGCTTGGAAACAGCGTAACTGATGCATTATGCTCATCAGATTTGGCTTCTCAATATACTCTGATTAGTTTGTAAATGTGACAATTTTGGAGTCTTGAAAAGACATTGGATTGACCATTCTGTTTCTGAAGCTTACAGGAATAGTGAAATTTAAGGCTGTTGATGTGACAATTTTGAGTAAAAGTCATGGAGAAATGACATTGAATCAACCATATGGAAGTTAAAGTCTTTGTTCAATTATAAGAAGCTTGTGTGCATATCTATTGTTGTAGGTTGATGTGACTACTAACAGTATGTTTCTATCTTTACAGTTATATGAGTATAGTTAGGTTGATGTGACTACTAAAACTATGTTTCTATCATTACAGTTATATGAGTATAGTAGAACAGTTACCTACCTATGGTATCCATTACTATGAAGTAAAGGTAAGATTTTTAAAGAAACAGAATTTAAATTTGGAATTGAGAGTACATTTACTTCAAAGCAGACACCGGTTTTAGTTGAGATCTTGTTTTGATTGAAGGAGTAATTTTATACAAAATACAAGAGTAATACCTTAACAAGATCTGGTGATATTGACCTTACTTTGGTTACAAGAGCTACTGCAGGGACTCTATTTATATGAACAAATCACTTTAAGGTGCATTGTTAGAAAACAAAAATTCCTTCAAATTAAAGAATTTTATGTATATTTTATAGAATAGCCAAAATTTATACTGTATTCTTGAATTTTTATAACATAAAACTTTTCATGGCGTATATAGTTCAGAATTTGGTAAATAGTTAAGATATTGGCAGTAGTTTGTCCCATATTAATCTTGACTCATCCATCCTTTGTTTTTCAGGATAAGAAAGACATTCCATGGTGGCTTGGTGTAAGTCACAAGGGTATCTCTGTGTATGATAAGACAGATAAAACCACACCTAGAAAGGTAAGATGAAAGGGTGATGAATTTATAGTATAATGTTACAATATTACCATAAACAATTTGGCCGTCTTCTGTCATTGTATCACAGTAACTCTGTACACCTATAAATAAAACTGAAGGAAATGTGAACCTTAAACCATTGACCCCTTAAGTCACATTTAGACTCTTCCAAAACAATCAAGTGCAAGGTCCAATATGAAAATCCAGGCGTGAATCAGTTAACTTGATGCCATTATAAAACGAGAGAAATATCTTTTTAATGTAATTTCTAAAAGAGTTTTATGTACTTAAAAAAAGTTTAAGAAAGCATTATGGATTTCAACAGAATTCCAACTTTTGCCAGTATAATTAAGGGAAGGAGGACATTTATGAACCATTAATTACGAGTTGTAAAAGAAATATGACATGCTAGAATCAGGAATATCTTTAGATTATTTGTTGTACCTTTCAGATTTATAACAAAAGGTTATTGCTAAAAGGTCTATGGTCTTTCGTGGTTATTACATTCATAATTACATTGTTCAATTTTTATTTTGTAATAACTGTATCTTTTTCTGTTTTTCAGATCTTTAATTGGAAGCAATTAGAAAATCTTTATTACCGAGACAAGAAATTTTCTATAGAAGTTCACGATCCTAAACGGTAAGACTCTTAGAAAGACTAGTGTAGTTAGCTATGATTAGTGACTTGGACATTTCATTTGCACTTCGTTCCTCATATTAATACTATATAATTGTAGAAAGTATAAAGAATATCCAAATTCACCTCCTTAACCAATATATCCAATGAATATGAACATGCATCCATGATTTATATGATATCTACTGTATAGACTATTAATCTGATCGGATGAATATATTTACATAGAATTAATGTGATAAAAATGCATAGAGTTGTATGCGTTTTATCTACCATGTGTCAGTGAAGTGTCTGTATTAAGTCCTGCTACTTGGTTTATGATAGATATTACTGTTGTGTAGAGATAGAAAAATCTTTTTGTTTCAAAATTTTTGTTGTGCACGCTTATGTTTTATTTTTTTCCTTTGTTAAGTTTTTTTCTGCTTGTCAATATTTTTGGATATTCTAGTAACTCTTGCTATATCTTGTAAAGAGATTAGTTAGACGCATACAAACAATGCTATCAAGATAGATATAAAATGCTGTACCAAGGGACGTAACTCTATTATCAGTATAGGCTCACAAAGTCTTGTTAGTTTACTGCATCACAATGCATTGCAAGCTGCTAGTTACCAGATAGAGTAAACATTATTTCCTGATCTCAGTGTTTCTTTGAATAAGTTTCTTCAAAGAAAACATAAATTGATGCACATATCAGGTTGAATTTTTCATTTTCCTAATTAGCAGCCAGTTCATCACATGCTTCAGTTTAGTCCCTGCCTTCCAGTTCAGTCTTTTGGAGTCATTTTATAAAGCTTTTATGCTGTGCTCTTTGTATTTTTGTTGCTTGATTAAGGTGTTTACATACAGATTTTATGTTTCTTTCGCATTGTTCAATACAAAACATTTTGGTACGGGGAAAAAGCTGCATTTTTTGCCATTTGAGTTTAGAATTTAGTTACGCCTTTATGCTTTGCCATTGATTAACTTCATGTACACTATACTTCATCTTAATATTCCTTGCATATGGTTGACTTTATCCAATAATAGTTTTAATATGAAGCACTAAATTATTAACTCTTCATGTATTCTTACATTGCTCATGTTCACAACATTATATCATGATATTAACAAAAGACAGTCTCCATTCTTCACTTTTCTGAGATTTTAGATAAATCTAAATACTGTAGATGTTTATGACACTTTCAACCAATTCTCTCCAAGGTTATAGTTTAATCTAATCAAGTGTGTATGACACTTTCATTTAATGTTAAAGAAATTTGTTTGTTTATATGGGTTAAGCAACACTTTAACTCATGTATAAGTCATATCTAGATGGTGTCTGCTTGTGACAGTGCACTATTAAGGTAACTTTATAGTGCTGTCTCACTGAAAAATCACACCGCAGACACATTGACATGATACTTTACTCTGTCACATTATCATGACACCAAGCCAACTAGTCCTTCTCCTACCCAGAAATGCTGAGCGCTTAGCAGGGAGCAAGAAGATTGCCTATTTTTAACGTCTTAGGTTTTGACCCGACTGGGATTCGATCCCACGACAGTGGATTCTAGCACCAATCTACCAGCACGAAATGAACTCCCAAACCGCTGGACCACCAATGTTAAAGAAAAAGCTATAAGATACTACAGTAAAATCTATGAACCCATGTTATACCAGGGGGCAGGTACTGCTGTATAAACTATATATATATACCGGTAAATGTTTTGCCTGATGCTATTAGTATTGAGGGCATTCCAGGTTTTAGTTTGACATATATAATCCATAAATATAAATGTGCTGGGGTACAATGAAGGTAGACATTGTTTAATGTATTTAAGTGTATTGAAAACATATTATCTCTTAGCTTCCTTACTCTAACATAATGTATGATCTCTTAAGGTCTGTCATAAAATACCGGTATATCTTTAGAAAAATCTTAAGTATTTCGAAAAATTGTTTATCATACTCATTTGGTCATTATGGATAAAAAATATCTCTTGAATCGTAGAAACTGCATTGCTTTACTGAATAGTTCGCTTGTTTCTAGTGTGAATACATCCGGGAATTATCTACGTTAATAGTTAATAGTGTAGGCAAAATATTGTTAAGTGGTACTGAACTTATGTGTAAGATGACATATCATTTAAAATAAAATGCCGGTACTTGTTTTATAACCATTTACCTTTCATTCTTACATGGACAGAAACAAATAAAAGTGACATATTGACCATCAGATTTTGTAGCTTCAAAGTGCCGTCACCATATTTTCCGTTAAGTTACATCTGAAGTGAAAAAGCGTCACATGCAGAAACAAGTCATTAAGAAATTTTTCTGATACATTTATCTGCTTTTCAAAAATTAGAATTGTTAAACATCCGGTTACGCTTGTTTATGTCCATGTGAGTTTTATATCATCGTAACTAAGAGTGTTGACCTCTGTCGTGAGATGACCTCTGTCCTAGCATTAGTGCATGGTTGTGTGTATATCTGTTGTAGCGTTGTGCACACTCTAAGCAGCTTTAACTTGTATGAGGATGCCATCAGAGAGCCGTTGGACGAACTTGACGAACTCTCCGACGCTATATCTCACCCCACAACACAGTAAGTACTCTAACCACAGTTCCCACTATAAGTAACACCTACACTTACCTTCTTAACTCATTCACCCCTGGATTCGACAGTAGACTGTGCTGTTCATTGCTTTGGAAGAGTCTAAGTGTGACTTTAGGGGAAAATGAGTTAAAGCTTACTGATTTATCTGTTAATTATCATAATTTGCTGTGTAACCACCCTATCAACATCCATATTTTGTATCATCCCCATTGTCATTGTCATCGCTATTTTCATCAGCATCAAGGCTGCTAATTAATATCGTTTAATGCTACAAAGAGCTGTCATGGAATTTTTGTGCTACATGAAAGTTACAGTATATCCAAGGAACCGCTAGCTTTAAGCTGTGCACACTGCATTTTGTCTATTTAGCATCATGGTGATTTATGATTGGCTTGTGAATGTTTGTTTTCAGTGGAAATGTTTTTTTATTTTTGTTTACTTTTACTTTTAACATTATACAATAAATTGTCTGCAATTCCTATAAAAGAAACATTGAGCTCTTAAGTAGAAATTTCAGCCAACATAGACTGTAAATTACTCTGCTTTGTCAGTATACATGTATAGCATTTCCAGTATGACTTTATGTCAGTTGTACATCTGTTGTTAAGTATTGTAGTACCCTTTCTATAAAGACCACCTCGCTATAAAGACTGTTTTGGGTCACTCCCTTGAGTGGTCTTTATAGACAGGTTTGACTGTAATTTATTTTCTTTGTATAAAAATTCCTTTAATGTAAATGTAGATGTAAATGATTTGATATATCAACTTTCAAACCATTATATTATTCTTACATAATGGTTCACAAAAACTGCTTATATTTATTTGGAAAATTTGCACATGTATTTTGTTAAATCTTTGTTGGCTTCATAAATGATACATATAATTTATATGTGGACATAGTAATGACAAATTTATTATGAATATTTCCTGCAATCTTGTGTTATTTTTATAGCTTACCGCATGTATTTTAAACTCTTAAAATTTTCTGAAAATGTATTTTCACATATAACTTATATATTCTCTTATGTTTACAAAAGTCATCATAAGACAATGATATTTCTTCCTTTAATACAAAGATTAGATAGGATTTAACAGAGCTTAGGAAAAAATAATTTTTAGATTAAAAGCTCTAAAAATATTGATAAATTTCAAAAAGTAATTAAATTGAAACTTCCCCAAAAAACTAAAGATTAGTGACGGAAATCATTTCTCCCCTTCACTGACCTAATATTAAAATTTGTCTTTTAAAATGACTGTTATAACAGCTGAATAAAATTGTTAAAAAAGTAATACATAAATTGAAAATAAACTTTAAGAGCATTAGTGATTCGGAATATTATCAATGTTCATTTAATATTTACTTTATGATTTACAGGGTGTCAGTAAGCAGGCGTACATTTGGTCCAGGTAACGTTGTCGTACACGCTTGGTTCGGTCAGACACCACAACTGACAAAATGTATTTGGTCAATGGCCGTAGCTCAGCACCAGTTTTACCTGGATAGAAAACATAGCAAGGTGAGTAAAAATTTCAAATAATTTATTTTAAAAAATAACGAGATATGCAAATTTGAATTTTCAAAAATGTTTGTACAACTTCTTGGTTAGAGAAGAGATAAGCTAACTAAAATATTTTTCCTAAAATATGTTCCAAGTTAGTAAAAATATCTTTGAAAATTAGTTCCAGGCAAATGTCAAGATCTGTTTGGATCCCCTGCACTTATAAAAAAAATACCAGTACATGAGAATGCTTAAGACAAAAACAAATAATGATTTGGAGTTGGTAAATATATAACAATAAAACAAAAGCTGTAATGAGCTTTTGACTGACATAAATGAGCTTTTGGCCGACTTTAATTAAAATCACTATTAAGCTATAATAATTAAAAATTGTATATTTTAGGTCAGTTTACCCAAGGTTCGGAGCGTGAGTGAAATAGCAGCGGAATTGTCACGCAGCACGTCATCTTTACAAGGGTCCGTAGGGTCTGACGGCATCAGCAGAAGTGGCAGCTCATCAAGTTTACCTAGTCTTTCCAATTCAAGATTTGACTGTAAGTTTAATCCTCTTATGCTATTACGAAGAGAAGTACACCTCCATTTAATTAACATGTCAAGAAATTAAGAACTTGACAGGAGCCATGAGTGTTTAGATTAAGCTCTGTGATTTAATATCAAACTACAAGAGTTGTATGTTCTTAATTTGAAAATCGATGGTAGACAAAGATGTTCATATTAACCAGTGTTGCAGATGCTTGATATGACCTACTCTTCACGTTCCAATGACTTTGCCTATAGTTAACTACTCACACTTATAAATTTACTATAAGTTTTGCTTCCCGAAAATGTTAAAGTACAAACCCTTCAAAATTTATTACATGTTACAGATGTGTTATGACCTAGTGACTCTTTAAATGCAAACTTGTAAGTTTTTATTGATTTATACGAAATGGATAGTTTAACGTCTTAAGTGTACCATAGTGGATATTAGATGACGGGTACAGGAGACTTATTGATTTTAGTAAGTGTGTCACTTTTTATATGAAATTTTCTTAGTGTCAGTTATTTTACTTCGTATTTAACAACAATAAAAGAAAAAAAAAAAAAAACAAACAAAGATAAAAACACATTTCAATCAGCATTGCTTAATATATAATAGTATCTGAATTTTAAATAATCCTCTATTTGTTCTATAACTTATGGTTAAATTCCTCATCTTTCAATTTAGCAATGGAAGACACAGGTAATAAGTCTGTTATCATCATAAATAGTTATATATAAATGTATGGATCTAGAGGCATTGTATAGAATATGTATCTTAATATAAAGGTGATGGAAACAGGTACCATGTACTGATACCTAACATGATATTACGAGAATGTTCAACAGTCTGTATGGGTTGTTGTCATGTTTGAAGAGTTTGGATGATTAGAATTAAACTGTTTGTGATATTATATGGTTGTATATAAACTAAATTTTTTTCAAGAATTTTATAATTATTATTCAACTATTTGTGAAATTAGAATGTATGGGATTGTATATAATACGAAATATCACATTTTAAGAATTTTGTTTATTGAAGTTCAACTTTATGATATTTTTATCATATTTTTCAAAGCAAAATCCTTAATGAAAAACTTTTAATTGGGTATTTTTGACACCTTAAATTTCACAACATGTTATTGTCCTAAATGTGTTCATATAAAAAAGTAGTGAATTACTAAATTTTTCTTTCGAATTCTCTTTTAAAGGGATACAATGGTTAGAATAAAAAGCATGTAAAATTGCATATAATGGTGAAAAGTTAACACCAAAAGATTATCAATTTTGTTTTGAACATTGAGCAATTAACAGGTCATTAATTTCTTATTATATATTGACTTTAATAATACAAGTTACAAATTCACACTTATATATACTTCAGTATTGAAGCAATACTTAATTAAATTGCATTGACAAAATGTATTGTGTGATTAAAACACCATAAATTTTGGTCATTAATTTTTTTTGTCAAATATCATGCCATTTTATCATAAATTAAATATATAAAGTTTAGAGTGTGAAATACAAGTGTTGTGTCCACATGCAAAGTTTTCTTTCCCACAGAGATTTCTTGTGTTTCTTAATGAACTTGTTAAAGTGTATTAATGGACATAATGAAGTCCTGATGTACTACAAGTGTGATATAATAGATTTGTATATAAGTTGGTAATAGCTAGTAGCTATTGGGCCACCTTGCTGTGTTGATGGTGTAAAGATAGGGCCCTAGGTAATGAGTGTACACAATATCTATTAGACCTACTATACATCTACCCCTTAATGGGAGTACTAGTTGGTAACAAGGTGACCATAATTTGTCCTGGGTATCACAGGGTAACACCAGGTATGCACTAATTGGTCAGTTAATTGATGGGGTCATGGTCAGGCAGGTGCAATGTTTGGTCAAACACTTTTATGATTTAATGAGTGGCTGACAATATTGTTTCCTGGTGTGGACTGCATGTGTGTTACCTTTGATGTAATTACATAGCAATTACCTGTTGATCACCATCCACCAATAAGTACTTCTGTGTTTACATAGATAAATAAACCTGGCTGGTCAGTAGCAGACAGTGTTTTCACAGTCACTACAGGACATGGTCACTTGTGGTCTAGAACGACATATTTGGACAATATTTTATCAAAGTGTGCCTGCTTGATCTTACCTGGTCAGCTTGGATATTGTGTTGATAGTGGTTATTACCTGTTGATGTTTCACCCCCTCCCTGTGACAGGTCTCCTCACAGTTAGGTGCTACTGGAGTCACTCTAGTTCTCAGGTCCATGAGACTACCTGTAAACTGACACTCGGTTCTCATCCTGCCTATCTTGAGCTGAGATTCTACCTGCATTGGACAATTTTGATTAGTGTAGATTGATTTTGAGTTAATTGTTATACAAACTTGTAAAAATTGAGAAAGTTTGTGCTAGGTGAGAATTTTGTTTGACATAAGTCCTCACCTCATTCAGAAGATGGACACACACACCACGACTCTATCTGTCAACTCTCCTGACCTGCTTAATTCCTCTACAACTAGCATGGGTAAGTTATGCTCTGTATATTGTTATAACACTAACTCTGATTATAAGTTAAATTTGTAAATATAAAAATTTAATTGAAAAAAATTATATGAAACATTTTGTTGTTTATTGATATTTAAATTATTAAACTTTTTGCTAGAATAAGTATTCAGTTCTTGATAAATAACATTTTAAATAATTGAAAATACATGTTATATATTCACAATCTTTACATACACACATTTTCTTGCTAACATTTCAAAATTTATTATCAACACTAATTTCTGTTAAATAAATTAAGTTGAACATTTAGTTGTCTTGTTGACATATTTGATTGCTTTGAAATAGAAATTAATATCATACCTATACATTAATAAATCTAAACAAAATTGCCATTCAATTGTGCATTTAACATTTTTTATACACACTATTATTTATATATTATTATAAAAACTTCTAAAGATGTTGAATAAATATATTTTTTCAATAAAAGCTCTTCCTTTAATTAAGTACTGTATAAAATATATTTTGATTGTTGATTTAAATTCAAATAATGAAAACAAGGACCTTATTTTTCAGAACTATATAGATGTATTTGCATAAATTTAGTTGAATAACTCTTTAAAACTTTAAACTCAATGCAGAATTTTTGAGATAGGATGAAAAATATTTATGTATCAGCTGTCCACATAAATGTATACATGTCTAGACAGATGTTTATAGAGTTATATAGTTAATTCTTATTACTAAATATTTAATAAAAACATAACATAATTAAGTAGCCATAATCCATTTACTGAGGTGACTCTTTCTCCACAATGGACAATGACCTGTTTGTTTTACAGGTTAAAAAAGCTAGGTAAACTGAGTGCTTTTATCATAACCCTAGACTCAGATCCTAGAGTTAGTTCAAAAAAATGATATAACAGACAACCTGTTAATTAGTTAAGAGTATTAATGTCCATGTATCTGTTTATATAGACACAAGATCAAACAGGGGAAATGTTAAGATTATAATATTAATCTGTATATTATAAACTTACTAACCCCAATGAGATTACTGATAAGATGGTTCCATAAGTGTTTAGTTAAAACAATTTTATTAACCCTAATGAGATTAATGATAAGATTGGTACCATAACTGTTTAGTTAAAACAATAATACAATAACATAAGATCACCCCATGTGAACTTAAGAAGGATGTGGTTTTTGCATGAGTAAAAATGTATAAATATTCCCTGTTATGGTAAGGTGTATTAGTTACTCTATATGGTGCGAGTCGTTGACCCAGGTATTTTTATATTGTAGGCACGTTTTATTTTTGTTGAGCTGGGTGATTCCCAAATACAAATAACTCTGTGACGTATTGTATAGCATTGTAAAGCGTGGGAGTTTAAACTGTTATTATTCTGTGTGACACTGTGATAAACAAGGTGTGTTGTGTGTCATACCTGTACATTTCTTACCTGTAACTGACATTAATGGGATTAAAAGCCCCAGCTGCTGGTTCGCAACATGGCAGGGGGGTATATTAAATATAATTAATTGTATATGATATGTCACATTTTGACCAGGTAAGTTGTATCTAAATTGAAAGATTTAAAAGTGACATGTGTAATTTCATTTTCTTTTTTGTTTGAAATGTTTATAATAGGAAAACTTCTTATTATACGTAAATTTAATTTCATGATATATTAGGATGTCACATTTTTGGTTAGATTATGACCAGGTAAATTCTATATAAGTTGATATTTTAAAGATATATGACATGCTTGTAATTTCATTTCTTTTTTACCTGAAGAGTTAAAAATATTAGAGGTTCACTTTATGATAAATAATTTGGTGATCTAGGTAATGAAATCGTTGTTATCATCTTGTTAAACATAACTGATAAATATACAAACTGCCTTTGGAATATTGTTATCCAAACTCAAAAAAGTTCAGAAGTTGAAATTAAGGCTATTGAATTTGTAGATAAATTTCTACCAAAAAAAAACATGTTGAAAGATAAACATACTATACACATCTATTACGTTTTAAATTAATGTTTACAATTCAAACAGTGATGGCACAGTTGAATTTTAGGAGATAAATGAGTCATTCTGTCAGGCATACAGTTGTAAAGAAGCATTAGCAACTGAACTTCACAAGATTCCTATAGGGAGACGAGATAAAAATCTTTGATACACAGTGGGGCAGCTTTTCTATGCTATTCACTGATCTCATGATGAGTCTTTTAAAAATTGGAATCCTATCTCGGAAGAATTGCCTTTTTATGATAAAATTGATGAAATCTGTATTAATCACGGAGTGATGTGTATTTCTATTACCTAGCCTTGTCAGTATTGCCCTGGGTTAAGTAAACAGGCTAACCTGACTTGTAACATTGCTGTTAGCAGTATTGGTGGATCTATATCCTGAATAGGTATATCTATACAACAGAAAATAGCTGCATTTAAAGTACTTAAAATATTTTTATCAAGTCTTTAAATGCTGCTGTTATGTTGAAGGCGTGACATATAAATTAAAACCGTAGATCCTTGTGTATGGTAGATTAACCAAGCGTACAGTGGAGTTTTGTGGTGTTCAGTGAAGGGTTTTTTAAAGCGAAGGTAAAAAGTCGTGCACTTATGTGGAGTTTATGAAGAACATGGTGATTTTCAGAAACACTTGCACATTTAAACTTTTATAAGAATTATGAAGTGACAGTAATTTGATTATAAATTTTAATGTGTTATGTATTTTTGTATTTTTCAGTGAACTTCCCAGACCACGTTGACGCCATTAAGGCCCAGAGAGAGATGTTCCAGGCCCTGGAGGCCCGGCGTGATGCCTTACAAGAGACGCTGAAGAAGAAGACAGAAGAACTGAAGTTGCTATGCATCAAAGAAGGGGTAAGTTTATATTGAATACATTGACCCCTAATGTCACATTTAGACTCTTCCAAAACAATGAATCGAACCGGAATCGAACCATCTACTGTCAGCAATAGCACATAGTACATATTATGTTGTGGCATACCAAACTTTATTGAAGTATTTTTCTTTGTTTCCAGTGTATTTTTATCGTTATTTGACCTTTGTTTTAATTGTCTCACTGAAATGTTTCATAGAAAAGATTAAGTGGTAGTGATACGAATGAGTTATTAGTTCATATATGTAACTTTTATAGTGATTTAATCTGATTACTAAGTTTCTATTTGAAAATAATCAACAACTGCATATATGTAATTATAGGAGTTTTATAACAATGATATTTAATGACTGACTTTTTTTATATATATTTTTTTTACTTTTTTGTTAGGAACTGACAGGCATCTTGCCGAAGGAGACCCCTCTTGCCCCGGGAGAGCAGCCTCCACAGATCAGACGGCGTGTTGGTACTGCCTTCTCACTGTCCAACAAGATGATTCCATCTGATGAACAGGTAGGTGTACTATTTTAAAAAGGGTTAACTGTTACCAGTCAGAGAAAGTTATATAAACTTGGTACCATTTATGAAGTGTCAAAATAAGTTATATTTAAATCTGCAAATAGAAAAGTCTTGGTCAAAATAAGTAAAAACAATAGATGATAAATCTATCAACAAAAAAAAGGGTGACAGATGCAAGAACAACATTAACTAGTTGGAACTTCAACTCTTAGCCAAGTGATAATTAAGTAACTTTTGATAACAAGTATAAATATAATGAGTATTCAATAATTATCAAGCTTAATGTTCTAAGATTTAAGGATCTTTCTTAGATCTCCACAGAAATTATGTAATTATTGTGTAAAGCTATTAGTAAGTCTTATAATTCTGAGTGATTCTTATAATTCTGAGTGATTCTTATAATTCTGAGTGATTCTTATAATTCTGAGTGATTCTTGAATTCTGAGTGATTTTAACAATTCTGAGTAATTACAGTAAATTCTGAGTGGTTATTAATTTATGAATTTTGTGTTGCAGAATTTCCAGGACACCTTGTCCAAGCTGGAGCTAGAGTTTGAGCTGCAGAAGCAGATCGCCAACGCTGCCCACAGGTTATCCCAGGACAAGTCCGTCAGCAAGTACGTTCGTAAGCAGCGTCGACAATCATTCCAGAAAGCACAGACCAAGGTATGTACATAAGTTGTTTATCTATTTGTAGACAGAATCTTAACATATGAGATAATAGTTTCATATAAAGTATGTTGTCTGATATTTATAAGAAAGATGACATGGAGTCCTACCATGCCGGTAAGGCTTGTTTTATGAATATTTTAAGGAATGCCATCACAGCAAACTTGCCATTATAAGTCAGTTTTCACTTTTTTTAAAAAAGTTATCTGTTCTGATAAATATGTAAAAACACAATAATAAGAAAGCGCTGTATATTATTTATAAATAAAATTACATAAAATTGTTTGTATTCCTAATTGTATGTTTTTTTTGGTGCTTTCAATGTGTAACCAGTGTTTTCTTATCAGAACGAGTTTGTATTTTTGTGTTTGCAATATTTAACCATTGTTCTTTTGTCTACTTACAGTTGAAGGAGATGGAGAAGAAGCTTATAGAGGCACAGAAGCAGATTGGTGGTATCACTAAGCCAGTGGTGACGCCATCATACGATGGTATGTACAGTGTCAATGACTCTTTAGACTGTAGTAGCTTAGGCGATATATCTCAGTATAGTAATGACGACATGTCTATTGTGACCTCCTCGTCCAGCAAGATGAGAATCCATCCTTCCATCACCAGACGTCTCTACAAGTCCTTCCGTGACAAGTACTCCCACAGCAACAAGTACCTGAACAAGTCCATCACAGAGATGACCGACAGCAACTTGAGTTTGGACAGCAGCTATGGTTCTGGTTATCTGGATATAGACAGTTCTTGTAGTACCGGTACGGACACTTCACTGTTGGATCTGACACACGCACAGAGAGCTTCGTGGCACTACTACCAGTACGAGAAACTTTGTCACAAGATCTGTAAGGCCATCGAGAGTACCGTGTGATTGTTGATGAACCAAAGAAGTGTTTTCTTACCAATAGTGCCTAAAAATAAAAGTGCAATAAGATGTCATCTCTCCTGGTCAGGGGAGGTAACTCACTAGATGTTTGTGTTGACCATGTTTGTGTCAAGTGGTTTTATACAAGGGAGGCAACTCACTAGCTGTTTGTTTAATCAAGATTGATGGAAGAGATATTCTGTGAGATGTATTTGTAACAATTGAGAATTCTCTAACAGAGGACGTGTTTCTTCGAGAGGAGGTCACAGGATTAAACAAAATGACAATATGCAGCTGACAATAGACAAGTGACACACTTTGTGCTATTTTATATTTTAAAAGAGATTATTTATTTATTAGTCCAAAAGTACCAATGATTGTTATCGAGGACTACACTGTATATATTGTGTGTGTAAAGTGATCATGTATGACAATCATCACTGTGTGTATGTGTTGTGCAAATGTACTGCTTAATTGTTATCATCTCAAATCATTGATTTCATTGTTGTCGTCTCAAATCACTGCTTTGTTAAGGACAAGGAAGTTATCTTTTTGTTTAAAGTGAATTTCAGGGACAGGCAAGTGTAATAATAGTATGTAAAAAAATACATTTCACAGAAATAAGTTTAAAAGAAATTTACAAAAAGAATTTTTTTTAGACTCATTTTGGTATTTGAACAAAGATAGAAGCAAAAAGTAAAAAACAAAACATTTCACAAAAATTTCTTAGACATTTTCAAAAAAGAAAACTTTTCTGAGACTAGGATAGATATATGTAAGATATAGAAGTAGAAAGATATTTTCATTGACATTGCCATATCTCATTACTTGTTGACTCATACTTTACTCAAGAACTATACGTTTATATATATGGTGAATGTTGTGCATGTTCTATGCTTGCTTGTGTCTGTCTGCCATATATTCCAGCTATAATCCTTCATTACTAAAGCATGATATATGTATGTTATATATCATATGCAGTGTTATGTATCTGTCATGTATGTTACAAAGTTTATTCTGTATAAAATACTTCATTCTTACAAATGAAATGCCAATGGACCACATGTCTCATTATGAATATAACACAAATGAAATAGTGTTAGATTTTGTGTCTCATTATACCCTAACAAAAATTAAATTTTGTTGGACCACATGTCTCATTATGATTGATGCTGTCTGATCTATGCAATTAATAATAATAAACAATTATATTAAATATATTTTCTGCTTGTCTTTCTGTGTTTGTGTTTATCTTCCTCTAGTAACAGGGAATGGTCACTTCAATCAATATTAAGTGTTCTATGTTAAAAAGGTGTTTATTTATTATATATATTTATATATATATATAGTGCTTAATTTTCTACGTTTCTGTAAAGAAATAAAAAACAAAAAAAGGAAGAAAGAAAAATGAAAGAAAAAACAAATAATCATTATACTCTTTAAATTCAATGTGTATTTCTCTTATTGATATGTACACAAATGCTACATATGTGAAATATTTCAAATTTTTTATCATAATAAGTGCTATTTTAAGATAAAAAATAATTAGGAGAACGTTACCTGTTATTAATTTTTTGTAGCTTAAAGTTAACATTCCTTGGTGGAGTTCTTATCAAACCTGTTAGATAGATAAAATTTCATCTTTTTTTACAAGTATATCTGGTGAATGGACATTCTGTTTATTATAATATTAATTCTTGGTGAATGTACAATATATTTTATATAAAGTATTGCTTTAGTAATTCAGACAAACAATTCCTTTCTTACACCCTTTACAGTATTGCATGACACACTCTTATATCTGCGAGGAGTGCATCTTTAAGCTATCTTTTTGAATCTGAACAGCTGTGTATTTTGTTTGAGAACTACTCTTTTGAGAGCACATTTTTGTTTTCTCTGTTTTTCTGCATGCTTTTTGGTTTTGAAGACTTCTGTTTTGGCATAATCTGGATCTTTTGTGATATCACATTAATCTTGTCGAAGACAGAGGTACTGATGTTTTCATATTAGTAGACTGGTGTTGACAGTGTTTCATATTAGTAGACTGGTGTTGACAGTGTTTCATGTTAATATCCTGGTGTTAACAGTGTTTAATGTTAGTAAACTGGTTTTGACAATGCTTCATGTTAGTAGACTGGTTTTGACAATGTTTCATGTTTGTAGAATGGTGTTCTTATTGTTTCATGTTAGTAGACTGGTGTTGAAAGTGTTTCATGTTTGTAGACTGGTGTTGACAGTGTTTCATGTTAGTAGACTGGTGTTCATATTGTTTCATGTTAGTAGACTTGTGTTGAAAGTGTTTCATGTTAGTAGACTGGTGTTCATATTGTTTCATGTTAGTAGACTTGTGTTGAAAGTGTTTCATGTTTGTAGACTAGTGTTGACAGTGTTTCATGTTAGTAGACTGGTGTTGACAATGTTTTATATAAGTAGACTTGTGTTGACAGTGTTTTGATGTTAGTAAACCGATGTTAACAGTGTTTTATGTTAGTAGACTGGTGCTGACAGTGTTTTGATGTTAGTAAACCGATGTTAACAGTGTTTTATGTTAGTAGACTGGTGCTGACAGTGTTTTGATATTAATAGACGGGTGTTAACAGTATTTTATGTTAGTAAACTTGTATTGATAATGTTTCAAATTAGTAGACTGGTGTTGAAAGTGTTTCATGTTAGTAAACTGCTGTTGAAAGTGTTTCATGTTTGTAGACTGGTGTTGACAATGTTTCATGTTAGTAGACTGGTGTTGACAGTGTTTCATGTTTGTAGACTGATGTTGACAGTGTTTCATGTTAGTAGACTGGCGTTGACAATGTTTTATATAAGTAGACTTGTGTTGACAGTGTTTCATGTTAGTAAACCGATGTTAACAGTGTTTTATGTTAGAAGACTGGTGCTGACAGTGTTTTGATGTTAGTAAACCGATGTTAACAGTGTTTTATGTTAGTAGAATGATGCTGACAGTGTTTTGATGTTAATAGACGGGTGTTAACAGTATTATATGTTAGTAAACTTGTATTGACAATGTTTCTAATTAGTAGACTGGTGTTGAAAGTGTTTCATGTTAGTAAACTGCTGTTGAAAGTGTTTCATGTTTGTAGACTGGTGT
>JAUMGZ010205226.1:0-12288 GCA_032359645.1 Pododesmus macrochisma | reverse complement strand
GAAAGTTGCCAGTGACTTGCCGCAGGTCGGTGGTTTACTCCGGGTACTCCGGTTTCCTCCACCAGTAAAACTGGCACTTCCGTAAATGACCTTGGTTGTTGATCGGACAATAAGCCCTTAATACAAACAAATTGGTTTTATTTATTCTTCTGTATAAAGTAAGTGTCCTGAGATTTGGTAAATTTGTTCAGCTGTGAATGAAATAATATGAATATTTTAAATAAATGATTTTATTTTTAAGGCTGAGAGGTATGAAGTGAAGCTCAAAGGGAGATCAATCAACCATTACAAATGGTCTATGTTTTATAAACATTCATTTAGCGGCAAAAAAATATTTTAGCAAACCTTTCATTTCATCTTAATAAAGTAAGGACATATTGAATATTAAGTCACTTTGCTTACCTGCAAGACTCATTGCGAAAATTGACATCAAACAAACTCCAACTGTCAGATAAAAGAGGAAAACAGTTTTCCGCCTTCCGAGTTTATTTGCAATAAACATTGTTATGAAATTTACAGGTATTTCAACAATACCCATCAGGAACATGTTAAGGTAGCGATCACCAGACAAATTAGTAACGTTCAGCTGAATCCCGTAGTAAAGACAAGAACAGGAAAATCTGAAATCATTACATAAAATATTATCTAACGACATCTTTACAAATGAGATTTTTTTGCCGTTTTTTAATTTTAAATTAGAGTTAATGTTAAAACTAAAATGGACCGCGTCCGAGAATGCAGGACTAGGTACTAATCGAGACGGTGTTGATCCCGTTTATATGTTAAACTATTGTGTTCCAAATTGGGTTTTATTTTTAGCTAAGTGTTTACAAATTATTAAACTTCGTAGGAAAATGTTCACAAGACTTTTTTGATTTTATTTGTTAATTCGTGATATATATATGTCATTCGTGATACAGATCATACAATAACATAAAATGAAGATAAAAATTAGTACTAAAAATTGCTAGCTGACTGATTAATACAAACTTAAGAGAAATAAATTACACAGGATAACCAATATAGTTTGCAATTTGTTTCCAATGGGGTCCTTGGTTTTGTCATCTGTCAAGGATCAAAATATTGGATTGTATCACAGAACATATATTATATTAATTTTCTTATAACATATCATATATTTGTATTTAAAATATTAAAATATCACATGTTGAAATTAACAATTAATATTATATTTTTATGTGATATAACATCACTTGTTTATTAAAAAATAAAATCAGTCCTCAAGAGTTTTGCATTTGTGAAAATAGTTGTTTCTTCACTTCCTTTTTAACATCAAGTTTGTTATAATTTCTTTTACATTTAGAGGTAGTTGGTTCCAATTCAAAATATTATTATAAAAGATAGGTGATACGGTGGATCTATTTACAATAGACACATAACAATTACAGGATCTTCCTCTAGTTGCATGTTGCTGAGAGTTTGACAGTGTTGTGAAGTTTCACGAAGATAATTGTTGAAAATCGTATAGCCTATATATTTAATCTTAACTGTTTGTTTATACATACACATATATTTAACAATTCATGATTGTTCTCAATTAAAACTTAGTTTCGTCTGTATTTTTCTTTCTTTAGATATGTTATGTGTCCCCTGTATTCCTATCTTTACATTATGCCTGATTGTGGTTAATTGTGTCCTTAAGAAATAAATCATGACTGTTTAAGTGTATATGTATATTTACTTATCAAATACTAAAGTATGTAATGAAATACTTGATAATCATATCAATGCATTTCTTCGTCATTTTTTAGTTCTCATTTTCAAGATTATAATGTTGATCGGTGTATATAACGAATATAAAAAGAAATGCTGAAAGCTGATATAAAACAAATATATATTTTTATAAACATTAACAACCAGATGTTTCATGAGTGGTTGTACTTTGAATAATTATCTTTTTTAAATGGTACAGCAATACATCATAGACAAATGCGTAATATAAAACTATCATTCATGTGTGAGCACTTAACCTAATCACATTACAATTTCAATAACGTTAACAAATTTACCAAAACGTTTAAGGGGGTATTATAATAGAATAACATTAGCTACATGTAGAACAAATATATATTTTTATCAAAAGTTTAACCAGATGTTTCATGAGTGGTTGTACTTTGAATAATTATCTTTTTCCAATACATCATAAACAAATGTGTACTAAACTATCATTAATGTGTGGGCACTTAACCTAATCACATACCAATATCAATGACGTTAATGGGAACATTATTGACTTACTCGATAAATAGTAATATCAGTGTAGATTTTAATCGAGTCTTTGTGTTAAACAGATGCCAGTAGCTGTACTTCTTCTTCGCTTCGTTGATGTTTGTTTCGCTCTAAAATTAATATTGTTTCATAATGTTTGATACACTAAATACAAGTAAAACTAGCTGGTAAGCAGAACAAATACCTCAATATTTGATAAAATGTTATGTCTTTTAAATATTATGGAAAAATAGACGTTTATCACAAGCGTTTTCATATTTCCGATTTTAGTTAATAAATGTATATTTGGCTTTTTTCTGTGTACGTCCAACGATTTTCTTGTGTTTGTTCATGTCAAATGACTTACAGCTTTTAAGTATCGTCTTTGTTTTTCGTTATCTAACTACTTAATGGAATTGTTCAACGCATGCCCCATATTCAGTCTATTAATATTACCGTATGTATGTATCTTTTCAAAAATGATGATGTTGGGTTGTTTGTTTAACGTCACTTTACATATATGATTACGACATTGCAATGGCAAACCAATATAAAGAAGAACCAAGTCATAAATTTAAAAGAGAAACGGCAACAGGAAGGATAGAAACATAAAAGAAAAAGAACAGTAAGGAGGACGACCTCATACAACGGGCAAGGTCATTTTATAGAGCTGATGTTATATGGTGTTTGCCCTTCATTAGACAATAATACTGTGAGACATAGTGAATGTGGTAAGGTATACGTTAATACATATATATCATTGATAAATGTTACCTCAACAAATGACTGCAGCGATGAGAAATCTGGCGTAGGTTTCTTATTGAATTTTGCCATGGTAGTAATAATCTGTTTTGCTTCTTCAATTTTGCCCTTCTTGAGAAGCCATCGCGGACTTTCTGGTACAATCCTAAATGGTCATAATGAATCATATCACGAGTACTAGATTAAAAGTAGGTAAAAAAACAAGATGTTTGAAATCAACAAAACGAGAGACATTAACAAACTAACAATAGTATGATCGAACAATTCAGCACCAGAACAAAAGGAAAGCTATTGTCGTCACAGCAATCCTCAAGACTAGGTATCCATGCGGACGAAAACATCAAATTACACAAAGGATCGACTGTAGACATGCAACCATTGCGGTGAATTGTCTTGTTAAACCGTTTACCTGGATTAAGTGTAACATTGAACCTCACACAAGCAGCGAATCAAACCACATATAAGTCGTCTGCAAAGTTCTGAAAGTACATTTCTTTCATTTAAATCAAAACAACTTGATATCTGTATGGATTGATAAATGCAAAATCTCATCAAGATGTGTATATAAATACACTAAGTATTGTTCACTGAAAAAATTATAAGTAAATCAAAAACTAATAAATCAGCTTAGCATTACCAAAACGTAAGAAGAAGTGGGACGCTACACACTGATGTTGCAATAGTCACGTGACGCCAGTCTCTAATGAAGTATCCCCAAACACCGAGTAGACCAGTAGCCAAACCCCAAAACCCAATACAGTTACAAAAACTTCTCCATGTTGGTGTAATAAACTCCATGGGTAAAATACGAGTTAGTACAGTAATACCTGTAAAAATGCAATAAATGTATCAAAGCATTTTTATAAGAATATGATGAAACATGAAAACTATTCTGAAAAAACGGATATCTTGGTTCATTTCATCGTAACATTATCTTTCCTGATGTTAGTGCACTATATTCAAATGACTTAGTTTGTTAATAAGCGGGTTTTTACGATTGGAAACACAGGATACAGTGGTAATGTTTATTCTCATATTTGAAGTAGTCCAAGGGTCAGCAATGTTTGGTCACTCTTGTCAAAATTGTGTGCAATATTTGTCTCCCTAAAATTTTGAATTTCTTCACCTATTAATCTCATTGAAGACTTTTTAAAATTACAATATGCTATCATAAAAAAGGCTTATATAACCATATTGTGTAAGTTGTTTAAAATACTTTATATGTATTCAGATTTTTTGAAACACAATATTGTGGACAATAATGAAATTATAATGTAGAAGAAGAAATGAAAGTATTTTGTTTAATAAGCTAATAAATGTTAATCTCTGAAGATACATAAGGGAGAGTATTCTAAATATCAAAGCAAAAAGATATAATTTCAACTACTGACTATAACATCACTAGTTTTTTTGCAGAAAAATGTATGGGTAACCCTTGTTATTTTTCAAGTTTTTGAAACTAGTTCTCTAAAGAATATAAAGTTTAATTTGTATATAAATCATTTGGTTTTGCGACAGAAAAATATCTTTTTTTTACTTTTTACAGTACTTGGTTGTCAATATGTCAAAGTGTAGAACTTTACAGTTTGTTCAGCCATACACTATTAGTGTTGCTTATTTGTATTCAGAAGTATCGTGCAATATATACATAAAGTAAGTAATTTAGATGCATTTTACATTCAATGTTGCTCTGAAAAAACAAAACTGTTTTGCCTATTTACAGGTACCCGTTACAATAAATATAATATCTTTCTAAAATGAAAGGTAATACCCTTTTTTCTTCATAAAATGAAAGAAGATATCACTGAGGACAAGAACATTAACTTATTTTTTTTAAATTTGAATTGAGGCTGACCCGTAGACTTCCTTATTCTAGTGAATCATATGGGTTCATCTTTCTTTCTGAACTGTCAATTTTGATTTTCCGTTCCTGTCGCCGCTTCTTTCCCTGTTCTGTCGGTGAAATACTGTCGAAGTGATGTTAAGCTCCACATAAACAAACAAACTATTGAATATGTAGGTTGGTAGTGCCAAATAGATGTCCTCGTGCATTTGATGTCGTATATTGCTTTTTGAAACATATATATTATTATTCTATGAAATTGTTACTCTAAATTTCTAAACCATTTAAATTTTAGACATAATTTGAAATAAAACAAATAGACTTATATATTGCAGACATAAAGAAGATTCATGATTCAAGATAACATGTTTATGCGGAATAGAACAAACCTCCAATAAACCATCCGACGAAGAATCTTAAGATGACATATGCAATCCACGTCTGTGTAAACGCAGTGCAAAGTGAAAAAAGGACCAATAGGAGATAATGGCTGTAAAATACGTATCTTCGACCAAAAGTGTCTGATAGTTGACCACCAATTACAGCACCAATCATAATTCCTATCATAGTCATTGAGGTTGCTAGATCCGCTACATAGTCCATGTTGCAAACAAGATTCCACTGAAACGTTAAAACAACGCATTCGCTGGATCATATTTGTTGAGAAAATAATTTCTTGGTTATTGTCATGCATACATAATATGTAAGACACTGTCACCCTGAAAATGTCATTGCTTTCTTTTACTATCATACCGACGGAAAACCTTTTATTCAAGTTTAAGACACGCATTATGTTCAGCGTACTTTTCAACCAGAATACACATTAAACTTGTCGTCTGTGAATGGATCATTTTTGTATTGCACATGGTTTCGCTTCTAGTTTTTTAATAGAAGTTCGTGATGTTTCCATTTGTAGTTAATAAATGTATATTTGGTTAATTAATTTGTCTGTGTGCGTCCAACATTTTCTTATTGTTTGCCTATGTCTATGGACTTACGGCCTTAACATATCGTCTTAGTGTTTCGATTTACTATTTTATTTTATACATGAAGTGTCATCACACACAACTTCTCACAGCAAGTCACGTGCCCCTCTATGACAACCTTTCCCAAACATAGTTCAAATATATTCGCCGCCTTCCAAAAACATTCACATAACACAGAACAATAGACAGCGAACGCGTGTAATGACCGCAGTCACATATACACACTTCTCCGTGAGTAAGAATGTTTCCTGACATTTACCAAGAACGAAAAAAATAAAAACGTGTTTGTTTGGGGTTTTTTGGGGGGGTGTTTAGCGTCCCTTTTACTCATATATAGGTCGTATCGAGACGGTGTCTGTTTGTTACAGTGCACACTTATGGCGACTTTATACTGCTGTCTCACTGAAATATCACGCCGAATACACATTGACATGATCCTTCTCTCGGTCACATTATCCTGATACCGAACCAACAAGTCCTCCTCACAGTATACTGAGCGTTTAGCAGGCAGCGAGTTACTTCTCAAAACATAAAGTAAATTACTTTAGTATTACGCGTAGGCTTGCCAACAACATGTTGTATGTGCTTGTATCAATGCGATGTTACCTTCCTGTCGCTGATAGGCGACATTAGGTTCTTGCGAATAAGCTCCGGGAACCTAAACGCGACCCCGTGAATAATATCAATTATACAGTTGTAGGAGTTGTCTTTTGTAAGCAGGGTTCCAATCTATGGATATAAAGATCTACATAAATAAACTAAAGTTCATATTTATACCTTTAGAACCAGTGTTTGTTTGTTTGTCTTACTGGGGTTTAATGACCCTTTCAACACATGTCTTGGTCATATCTAGACAGTTTCTGTTTCTGAAAGTGTGCACTTTAAGTGAATTTTGCAGTTCTCTATCACGTAAACACCAAGGCGCAGACACATCGACAAGATACTCATCTCATTCACATTACCCTGATACTAGTCCCCCTACCACGAATGCTGAGTACTTAGCAAGGAGCGAGAAGCGTACCCATTTCAACTTCTTCTGTGTTACCTGACCTGCTATTAAACCCGCTACCTCAGCACACTAAGCGAACACTACCAGCTGAGGTTCTGCAGTAGCTCGTATCAGTTACCTTGAACTTTGACATATCAACCCCAAACTGCAATATGATTTTTTCTTTTAAATCTGCTTGCAATAACTTCAAAAAGTGAATTGTTTAACGGTTCATTATCTCTATTAGTCTGTCTCAAGGTTTGTTATATTAGTTGTGACCTGTGATTCAAACATTTGACCTTTGGTATTGACCTTCACAATTATAAGACATGTAAGCTAGTTATTCAGAACTTACTCTACTTATTTACTATTTAAAAAGTTGTAATGTTGTTAAGGGTTGTGCAGTGCACCGAAAATGCCGGTTCATCGCGATTCAGCACGTTCGATTCGAATCACGAATCCAGAAAAAAGGAAAACGGTTCGGTTTATTTTTAAAAATTAACTACGCATTAGTAAACACAATGGTGGCGGAAAGTGTAGGAACAACTTGAATTTTTAGAAAATGAGAAAAAGTAGACAAAACTGTGACTGTTTGCAAGTTATGTGCGGTAACATTTAAATATAGCGCGATCGACAAATTCTTCGAGTGCTCATATGCAGAGGAAAAGCGGCATTTCACAGGTTGATTCCCGTTCTGTCTCTGGTTCAGTATCTCTATTAGTCTGTCTCAAGGTTTGTTATATTAGTTCTGACCTGTGATTCAAAACATTTGACCTTTGGTCTTGACCTTCAGAATTATAAGACATGTCAGCTAGTTATTCAGAGCTTACACTACTTGTTTACTGTTTAAAAAAGTTGTTATGTTGTTTAGGGTTGTTCAGTGTACAGAAAATGTCGGTTCACCGCGATTTAGCACGTTCGATTCGAGTCACGAATCCGGAAAATAGAAAACGGTTCGGTTTGTTTTTAAAATTAACTACCTCTGGTCTTTACAGTCGCTAGTTGATCGTTTCCCCAACGATGGACTGTCAGTGTCAAGATAGGAGACAGAACGCAAATCAGCCAGCGAAATGCCGTGAATCCTCTGCATATGAGCACTCATAGAACTTGTCGAACCCGTTGGTGAAGAATCGCCAAGACTGTCTTCTTTTTACTTTGTTTTCTGCCAATGTTAAACTGGTCATTAATTCCGCATAATTTTTAATTCTTTTATTGCTTTGTTAACAGTTTTGTTTTGTTTACCCTTAATAAAGGAACATGTGTGATCTATTTAAGTTTTGTTTTTTGAGAGTGAATGAGAACAGTTGTGGTCAATGAATATTCATCAAATCGAATCGAAATAAATTGAATTGAGAAAATCGTGAATCGTCCCAGCCCTAAAATTGTTACGATTTAAAAGAAATCAGTTCATTCCATTTGTATGCTTTAATAGCACATCAGTTATAAGAATTGAATCTTGTATTCTGTGACCTTTGACCCGTGACCTTTTGAACTAGGGTCATACACATTTTTATAGAATGTATATTTATTCAGATTCATACTTGTTTAAATACTCATTATATTCTTACATAAACAATAAACGTGAATTATCCATAAGCTAAAAGCTCAACAAAGTAGTCAAATTAACTGCTATAAATCCTATTCTAGCTAATGTCCTGTTACCGTTGACCCTTGACCTTGACCCTTAACACTTGTTATACACAATGCCAATATGTTTGTTTCAAATTAGAATATAAAAGGTACGTATTTATGTATATGGTTAAACTTTTCAAAATGTGCTCATGAAATTGTACAATTCTATAGCGTTCACTTATGACGGCTGATTTGAAGCAAGATCTGGGGTTCGGGACGGGGGTGTCTCACACAGAGTATTGGCTCGTTTCTCTTATAAATATCATATTTACCGGAGGCATGCTTCAGATTGCATTTGTGTATTCTTATCACTTGGGTGTTTGCCTCTGAAGGTGGCCTAGCCCCGAGGGTAATCGTAGCCCATAGAACACTTGTTATTCGAAACCTTTCACAAAGAGTCATTGCTGTGTGTGAGGCACGCCGTTATTTATTCCCAATTCATAACGTTGTGTCAGTTATTTTTGTGTTATGGAGCTACAGTTTCTTACCTGTATTCTAAAATATTGTGTCTGGTGGATATTTGCCGTTGTATTGTATGTAAGTCAGTAAGTCCGTCTGTCTTTTTTAGATAATATTTAATTTTGGATAAATTTTAACGTCACCTATGATGTTGAGAACTGTATTGCTCAAAACATGTGTCCAGAGAAATACGTTTAAAATTCCCTGTTTTGACAACGCGCACATTCAAATTTGGCAAGACAATTTTATATCATTGTTTAGTATGTATTGTGTACATCATAACCATTGTGCATTTTTGTCACCGTTTACCCTTTGGCTCTGTAGCTTTGATTGGCCGTAATCTTATCTATTCAAAATTCATTACCTCTATAGCGTCCATTTATGATGCCTGCATCGAAGCAAGATCTAGGGTTCGGGACTGTGGTGTTTCACACAGAGAATTGGCTCTTTCCTCATATAAATATAATATTTATCGGAGGCATGTTTCAGATTGCATTTTTTGAATACAAATTGAGAGACGAACGTGTTTAATTAAATTCACACTTATTATTACATGAACATTATTTAATATTTGATGAAAGTTAAGCGTGACCTATAAAACCTTCAATTATTTTACAACGATTGAAATACAAGTTATTACAACTTATGTAGAAATCTCTCTCGTTGGCACGGATGGTTGCGCTAGTGGATTCTTTCTGTGGGAAGAAACCGGAGTGCCCGTAAGAAACCCACGTGTTCAGGTTGGCGATCCCGTACAATCCCACTAACGACACCACGTATCGAACCCGGCCCGTATTGGTGAGAAGCGAGCGTCTTTACCACTACACTACCTGAACACCATTGAGTATATCATATCCTGTTCTGGAACATTGCCATTGTGATTTTTTTAACCTGACCTACCCCTTGCCTCAGAGCTTAAACATTTAGGACAGTATGTAACATTTCATTGTTGCATTACAATATCGTTCCCGTAACAGTCCTTGAGTTTGTTGTTAAGAAAGATGAGTACGAACCTAAATGCATTGCTAACCAAGAATTGTTTAGCTTTCTCCTCTTCTGTTTGCTAGAATTTGTTTTTGCTCTCTCGCTCTCTCTCTCTCTCTCTCTCTCTCCTTAATTGTTCTCCTGCCTTTTTGGTTATCTTTTCTGTTGATTATATTTACTTTAAGTCTAGGTTTTTACTCATTGTACTATACGTTTTTGTGAAGGTTTTTTTGGACGAGGGGTTAACACCAACTGAGTATAATTCATTATAGTGATAATATATAGAGGTTTTTCAATGTTGTTTCCTTGACGCATTCGTAACATATCTGGATTCTTGTGAAATACATTTAATACTCAAGAAAACAACAATGATTTTCTGTTTATTGTATTTCCCTGGCTATCTTAAACATTTTAGAATCTACCGCATAGTGTATTACCTACTGCGTCTAGGGCAAAAAAAGAAGGGAATGGGTAAAAAAAAAAAACAGTTAAAACTATAACACATTTTTAATATTAATGTTCAGTGTTTTTAACAGCTCATTATGAAAACATGTTGCATACTGTGATATAAACATCATACTTAACACACAGTTTTTACTGCAGATGAATATCACTCGGGAAATAACGGTTACCTTAAGTAATTTTCTCAGCTTCACATCGTCGAAGAACTAGATAAGTAGTATTTCAGCATCAATATAAAGCTACTGTAGGCATATATTGATGTTGTCACATAATATATATTAATGGGAATGCATCCATTATTTCGATTCATCCATACGTAGAATCTTATACAAACCACAACATAAACTAAGTTACAAACCAATGTTCCAGAGATATTAAAATTTTAAATTCAAAAATTCATCTGAACAATCGAGTATGCACAGATGCAGAAATAGAGGTGTCATCAATTTTATCATTATTATTATTTTTCAATTGCTTGATTCTGTTCCTCTTCTCATTTTATCCCGTCTAAAAAATGACGAAATGCCTTTGAACACTTTGAGTTTGTTGGGCTTTTTAGCTGTATTATTGAGGTTTGTTAATTCATTTCTCTGTCTTTTAAGGAATTTGTAAATAAGTTTGCCTTTTTTTTAGATAAATTTCTATCCTTAAAAGGCAGCGTATAATATAAGAAATTTCAAATATTCAAAAAGGAATGTCAAAGCTGTGATGAAATTAATCGGCAACTCTTTTGAATATGTTTGGATCTGCACATAAAGTCTTCACCATTCGTTCACCTGACCTGAGGTTTATGTTAGGTAGGGCAATTTCGCACCTTTTAACAGGTAAACTGAATTGAATTTATAAGTATAAGATATTCGGCGTACCGTGAATTTCATTAGAAGACATGTTTCAAGGTACAGAATAGTAGTGTGAATTAGGTTAAAAATAAACAACATATCACCAGGACTGTTTTGCATGGGCCATAATTTGCAGACTATGAAGTCAGATTTTTTCAGAAATGAACACACACTTTAAACCGTCACTGTTAAACGAAGATCTACATCACCGACGTTGCCTTTACCATAAAAAATGTTTCTATATATACTCTTAATAATTGGTAAGATTTAATTAACTTTATGTTGTTTATTTCAATGTCTAAAAAGTCTTGTATCGTTTACATGTGTTTTTATTAAACAGACGTGAATGCTTAGAATTAAGTTTATAGGTACACAAAGATTTTCATAATGTAATTATGTTTGAAAAGAATAAGCTGTAAACATACAATTACAGTATTCGTTTATTCAGTATGCAAATACTACTTAATGCACACGAACATAAAAAGCAATTCAAATTAAAATAAAAACAACTTCTCGAATATAATATGGCATTTTTAGTACATAAAAAGAGTGTGTGCTTACAATTTCCATTTTAAACCAGATCTAAAACAAGAGCGTGACGTTTTTTTTAACAAATATACAGTACTTTACCCATTATAACAATATATGCTTATAGAATGCCATCCATTTTTGTAAAAGAATCACGCTTGGCCAAATCCAAGTGTCTCTAAAATTATACCGAAATTTGTTGGAGCTCTTGTACTTCTCCGAGCACATCAATTTTTCACCAGTGTCTTTTGTTGGATTCATAACTATGTGTTAACTCTACCAATAAACCATATTTTAACCACTGTTATCCGATTTCCATTACTTGGTGTTCTCCAATTTGCAATGTTAATTTGTAAATATGAAAGTACCTTTTACAAGATATTTAGAACTTATGTGAGCGGTTGATCGTTTAAGTACTTGGCGGCGTCATAAAGTGTATTTTTTTTAAAACTTGTGCAAATATGAAGTTGTTTATCCTTTGCGCTCATATTCAATTTGGTAATTATATTATGTAAAAAGGATGAAAAATAGGACTAAAACGATACTGAAAAGAGTTTGACTCGAACAGTTTGTATT
>JAUMGZ010205215.1:0-12290 GCA_032359645.1 Pododesmus macrochisma | reverse complement strand
GTCAAAGTTCAACACTATATATAGCAAATATGTTAACTTTCACATTTTTGTCCTATTGTCATAAACAACTGGACCAATTTCAACTAAAATTTGTAGAAGATTTGTTCAAATGATGAAGTTTAGTCCCCAGGGGTAACACCTAGGGGGAAATTTGATGAAATTCAAAATCTTATAAACTATAAGGCCTAGTGCTTAATGCTTTGGTATGTAGTAACTTAAGGGCATGGAGAACCAAGTTTGTTCAAGGGGCGTCCCTGGGGTCAAAAATAGGTTACGCTTTTTGGGGTTCAAAGTTCAACACTATACATGTATATAGCAAATATGTTAACTTTTTCACAATTTTGACTTCTTGTCGAAAAACTACTTGACCTATTTCATCCAACATTTGTAGAAGATTTGTTCAAATGATGGAGTTTAGTCCCCAGGAGCAATACTTAGGGGAACTTTGACTAAATTCAAAAATCTTATAAACTTGAAGGAATAGTGCTTAATGCTTTGGTATGTAGTAACTTAAGGGCATGGAGAACCAAGTTTGTGTTGTTGAAGACATGACCCTGGGGTCAAAAGTATTTAATGCAAAAAATGTTATTATTGGCCCACTTTAACCAAATGGATGTAAAGGCTGGATGGGCCTCTTGTTTTATAAGTTGCGATCATCTTCGTGTGAATTATAAATATCTGTAGTTTTAGTAATTAAGTCATTTTCGTGTGAGTCTAGTTGTAGTAGTTAGGTCATTTTTGTGTAAATTACAGATGTCTGTCTAGTTTAAGTAGTTGGGTTATCCTGTTTACCTAGTGCAAAACAGAACAAGAGCAGCAAGATTGTATTTAAATGTCAGTTTATATATTTTATATTATACAATATTTTAGAGAAATGAAATGAATCTAAGAATGCATATTTTAATTGGAAGTAAGATATGTTGATGGGTATGTTTATATAATTTCTTCAATTGGGCATTATTATTATTATTATTATTATTGTTCCCCGCTTTTCAAAGGAAAAGGGAATATTAATATTGGTGTGTCCCTCCGTCTGTCTATCTGTCACACTTTGGTTTCCGATCTCTAACTGCTCTAAAAATGGTTCGATTTTAACCAAATTTGGTGTGTAAGTACATAGTGACAATACTCAAGCTAAGTTTGGAGGCCAATGCTATGCCTGCATATTTACGCATATTAATTAGGTTACTGCATTCTCATAGGTTAATCAGTTTCCGTGCTCTTTATTGTTTCAAATATTATCCAATTTCAACCAAATTTTGAATGCCAGTACATAATGACAAGATTCAAACTAAGTTTGATGGCCAATGCAATGTGCGCATATTTAGGCATATGATTAAGGTTACTAAATTCTCATCGGTTAATTGGTTTTTGCACTCTAACTAAAAATGGTCCAATTTCAACCATATTTGGTATGGACGTACATAATGACAAGACTCACACTAAGTATGATAGCCAATGCAATGGGTGAATAATCTGTTTCCATGCTCTTACTGCTTTAAAAATGGTATGCAAGTACATAATGGCAAGATTCATGTTTAGTTTCAAACTCAATGCGATATGTTTTTCAAAAATGTCCATCTTGCGGGGGACATAAATTCTACGTATTTGCTTTTTATTATTTTAGCAAAGACATAGATTACATGTCTGTATATGTCGGCATGTAACATGGATCAAGGACTTTATATTATGCACATATCTGGTACATGAATATGAAATGTTTAAGGTATCCTGCTTTCAGTGCTTTTATGATTAAGAAAAGGGAAGTTACATATAGAAGGTGTAATTTTGTAAATATTTCAACTATTAAAAATTGTTTATAGGGCAACTTTATAGTACATGTATGTTATAAGATATGTATAATGATTTTACCTGTGTTGTTTTTTTGATAATTTTGTGATAAGTTTTATCGTTCAATTCAGACAGTTTTCCGAATATTTTCCATTCAATTTTGAACCCTTGTACCAAAGTATTCTTTATAAATTTGTCATCATCATTAACAAGATGTACTGTAGTTGCATGTTTTAATAATTATCAAGGGCCAGTAAATAGTACAATTCTTGTTACTGGATAACTAAATATCAGTGCTAATAAATATACTACATATGAGACTCATTAAATCATTATGGGTTTTTAGTCCACCTGGACAAAGTCTGAGTGGACTTTTCCTATACCAATCCGTCCGTTGTTGTCGTCTGTCTCTCCGTCCATTCCTCGTTAACTTTAACATTTTAATCTTCTCAAATACTACTGTCAGAAGCAATTTTGACCAAACTTGCTGTGAATATTCCTTGCATGGTCCTATTTTTGACTTGTTTCCAATGTTACAGAATTCCATCCAATATGGCTACCATGGCTTCTGACTGGTAGGGACATTTTTGACTTCTTGTCAAGAACCGTTGGACAGATTTTCACGAAACCTGATGTATATGTTCCTTGCATGGTCCCCTTTAAGACTTGTGTTCGATGTTGCCAAATTCCATGCAATATGGCTGCCGTGGCTTCTGATTGACTGAGACATTTTCAATTTCTTATCATGAACCAATGGTCATCCCATTTCAGATTTGTGTCTGACATTGCCGAACTCCATCCAATATGGCCGCCATGGTTTCTGATTACTTTTTGTCAAGTACCGATAGTCAGATTTTCACAAAACATGATATGGCTGTTATTTGCATGGTCCCCTTTCAGAATTATGTCTTATATTGCTAAACTCCATCCAATATGGCGACTGTGGCTTCTGATTGGCTGAGACATCGCAACTTTTTGTCAAGAACCATTTGTCAGGTTTTCACAAAAGTCGATGTACATGGTCCCAGCATGTTCCCATTTCAGATGTTTTTCTATTTTTCCAAATTTCATCCAATATGGCCACCTTCGCTTTTGATTTGATGAAACATTTTCAACTACTTGTTTCAAATTCTACTCGTGATTGGCTATTCTGTCTTCTAATATTCTTGACAGATTTTCTTTGCATTTAACAAAGCATATCGATTTAAAAGTCATACAAGGTATGCCCCCAGGGGGCACCACTAGGGGGAAAATTTGTCAAAACTTCAAATATTTTCTAATAAACAAGAAGGCCTAGAGCTTAATGGTTTGGTATGTATTTAATTTTAGAGCTTAGAGATATAAAGCTTGTCCAAGGCATGACCCTGTTGTCATAAATAGGTTAATTGTTTTGGTGTCAAAGTTCAACACTATAGCAAATATGTTAACTATTCACATTTTTGATTCTTGTCTAAAACTACTGGACTAACTTCATTCAAACTTGGTAGAAGTCATCCCTGGGGGAAAGTCATTCAGACTTGTTCTAATGAAGAGGGTCGGACCCCCAGGGGACACCATTTTTGGGGCCGAAAGAGGGAAAATTTGAATAAATTTCAAAAACCTTCTTCTAATAAAGAAGAAGGCCTAGAGCTTAATGTTTTGGTATGTAGTATCTTTAGGGCATGGAGAACCAAGTTTGTGCAAGGCTTGACTCTGGGGTCAAAAATAGGTAACACGTTTAGGGGTCAAAGTTCAACACTATAGCAAATAGCTAACTATTCACATTTTTTACTTCTTGTCCAAAACTATTGTACTAATTTCATCCAAACTTGGTAGTAGTCATCCCCGGGGAAGGGAATTCAGAAATATTCAAATGAACGGGCTGTGCGCCACTTTAGGGGCCTAAAGCTGGAAAATTTGACAAAATTTCTAAAATCTTCTTTAATAAACTAGAAGGCCTAGTGCTTAATGGTTTGTTATATATTTAATTTTAGTGCTTAGAGATATAAGTTTGTCCAAGGCAAGACCCTGTTGTCAAAAGTAATCAAATGCCAAATATTCACTTTGATAGACATATTTCAACCAGACGGACGTTAAGGCCTAATGGCCTCTTGTTTAATTGGCCGCTCATTATTTCAAATTTTTCATTGAGTTATTACTGTAATTATATTTGTTAAATGAGATTAAAATAACTATTCATCTAATGGATTATTGACAAGTGTGTGTGTGTGTAAATGTATATAATAGAATAACTACTACTAACTTGAGAGCTTACTACATGTATGTGTTAATAAAATATATGTAAACATTAATAGCCTAATTGGTGTAGCATAAGTCATACTGTAAAGCACCAATAAACAAAAATCAAAATCACTCTCTTTTTGTTGACATATTTCTATTGTATGTTGTTGTTTATGCCAAAAGTATTTAAGATATCTTGAAACAGAAGTTACAATTAAAAAAATTATCTTTGCATTAAGATATGCAGATACAGTGAAACCAATCTGATAAATTAAATCAGCTGTTTATTTGGCTCTTCTGTACAGATTGCAGTAAAACCTGTGTATAAAGACCACCCAAGGGAAATATAAAGAATGCTCTGAATAACAGGTGGTCGCTATATAATGGTAAGATTGTACTGAAATGGTCCATTTTGGACCTCAAGAAAGTGATCTTTATAAGCAGAAGGTCTTTATATACAGGTGGTCATTAAGGCAGGTAATACTGAATATGTTCTTAGTTCCTCCCCGAGATCTGTTTTAAAGCCCCCTCATCTCATTGATACTGAGACTTTCCCACCATTCTCAATTTGGTTGAAAATACTGAATAAATATTAATTTCAAATTTTTTAATTTAGCTTTTATTAATATTCTTTTCTAAGTATTACAAACATTGAAATTGATTAAATTTCAAAGTTAATGCTTCAAAATATTTAACCTTTCAAATAAAAAAAGAAATATGAAGGCCTCCTCCCCTCATCTTAATTAACAAAAAGTGTCCCAAGTACCAACTAATTAATTTTGTATAGCCTAAATACAGCTGCATCATCTAATTATATAGGAAAAAACAGTTACCAGCCCAGGGAGAAGACCTGACCTAACAGTTAGTCAAATTATTTGATTGACACAGGTTTATTAGTCTATCTGGACCGAAGGTCCAAGGTGGACTTTTCTCATACAAATCCTGTCTGTCGTCATCCCTAGGTCCTTCTTAAACTTTTTACATTTTAGACTTCTCCTAAACCACTGGACCAATTTCATCCAAACTTGGTAGGAAGTATCCTTAGGGGGAGAGGATTAAGAGTTGTTCAAATGAGGGGGCTTGGACCCCAGGGGGCGCAACTAGGGGGCCAAAAGGAGGAAATTTTACAAAATTTACAAAAAAAAAATTCTTATAAACTAGAAGGCCTACAGCTAAATCCTTTGATATGTAGTAACTTTAGGGCATGAAGAACCACGTTTGTTCAAGGCATGACCTTGGATTTAAAAATAGGTTGCGTGTTTTGGGGTCAAAGTTCTATACTAGAGCAAATATGTGAACTACATGTATTTACATTTTAGACTTCTTCTCCTAAACCACTTGACTAACTTGTTCCAAACTTGGTAGGAAGTATCCTAGGAGAAGGGTGTTCAGATTGGTTTAAATGAAGGGGCTAGGCCCCCAGAGAGTTCCCAAAAGGGAGAATATTTGACAAAAAATTTAAAATCTTTTAATAAACTAGAAGGCCTATAGGGTTAAGTGTTAAGGTATGCAGTAACTTCAAGGCATGGATAACCAATTTTTTTCAAGGGGTGGCCCTTGGGTCAAAAATAGTTTATGTGTTTTAGGGTCAAAGTTCAAAACTATTGCAAATATGTTAACTTTTCACATTTTCGACTTCTTGACCAATTTGATCCTAACGTGCTAGGAATTATCTCTAAGGGAAGGGGGTTTAGATGTGTTTAAATGAAAGGGCTCGTCCCCAAGAGGGCACCACAAGGGGGGGTTTGGGAAAATTTCAAAAATATTCTTATAAACTAGATGGCCTAGAGCTTACTGGTATTTAGTAACTTAAAGGCACGGAAAATTTGTGCAAGGTGTAACCCTGACACCCTGGTGTAAAAAATGTTATGCATTTCGGGGTCAAAGTTGAACACAAAATACATAGCAAATTTGTTAACTTTTTTATATTTTCGTCTTCTTGACCAATTCCATGTCATCCTTAGGGGAAGGGGTTTCGGATTTGTTCAGATGATAAGGCTCAGTCCCCGGGAGGGTCACTTCGGGCCCCAAATGGGAAATTTTTGCAAAATTTCAAAAATCTTATAAACTAGAATGCCTAGTGCTTAATGCTTTGGTTTGCTGTAACTTTAGGGCATTGAGAACCAACTTTGTTTAAAGCATGACCCTATAGTCAAAAGTATAACAATGCTAACAATTTACTTATAAGGCTTATTAAATCCAGACGGGCCTCTTGTTATTTAAGTTAAATTCAGTAATGGAGAATAATAGCTTTTAACTCATATCAATAGCTATGGTGTACGTCAGGTATTTCAAAATAAAATATCAGCAAATTCATATAAAGAGATGAGATGTTTTCTTTTTTGCAATTACATAAGTTACTAAGATGAGCTTTTCTGATCACTATGGGTTCATTGTTTTTTGTTATCTGTAAACAATTTGTTTATCACAACCCTATTAACAAACAAAACTTGTCTAGATGTGCTTAAAAATGGTTCTTCAGATATTTAAATTTGGAAAATCTTGAAATTTCTTGTAACTCATGAACCCTCGTGAAAATCTTGTTATCCAATCTACAAAACAGTAAGTTGTAGGAATATAAGACTTGGCACATCTTAAGTCAGAGATCAAGTGAAATCAATTTCTAATAGGTACATGTCTGTTTCTGCTTATATCAGTTATAAGACTCGGGAACAAATATTTAAAATGGCCAGTCTTATTCGGTATATCATATCTGCACATTTACAACTTCAGTAAATCCTGCGAGATCCTGTCCTAAACTGCATGTACAGTATACCGAAATGAATTGTATAAGACTTCAAATATACCAACTTCTATGCAAATACCATAGGTCAACTATTCTAGGGGCATAGCCAGAATTGAATTAATGTGGAAGCTTTTATCAAGAAATAGAAGTAGTTTTGTGACCAAAAGTGGATTCCACATCTCACCAAAAGAATGGTTAACCGATCTTTGCATCGTCAAATTATTACTTTTTACTTTTTAGTGACATCTTTTCTCACCATTTATAAAAAAAAGCTTTGAAGTATGATCAATACTTCTCTAATGATACTAGTTAGAACAACATTACTACTCTTCAAGTAGTGATATGCATCACAGGTGCTCATTTAGTTGAGCTCATATAACAGACTTGTGCAAGTCTATGAATTGCTGCCCAATATATTCTTTTTCAGTGTAGAGCATCAATTATTAGTCATGCATCAGTTTTGTGTTATACAAGCTCAACGAAATGCACATCTGTGGTTCTTTGTTTTTAAAGTACAGTACTTTTTAGGTGGGCAAACAAGGTCACATTCATTAAACAGAAATATTTACTTGAGGTTGTGTTCACAATATATTTTGCTCCATTGGTTGGATTCAAGCCTAACTGAGTCAAATGTTGGTTTCCTATCAGGAATGGAAGAACGCTTGATTTTTGATTGGGTATAACAAATTTAAGGTCAAGGTCACGGTTACCAAGATAAACATATGTTCTTTGTACTGTTTTTGTGTTATATCTGTAGATGAGTGGTCTGGATTGCAGTCAAACTTGATATAAGATTGGCCCCTAAAAGTCTTAACAAAATTAACATATCGAGTTTGGCTGTAATCCAGTCTACAGAACTGAAAAAACAACACAAAACAGTACCAAGAAAATATTTCTATGAAGTCATTGTGATGTTAAGCTTTTATTGCTCCTTTTCTTAAATTTTCTTTTATCAAGAGCAAAAAATCAACAATATTTTCAAAATTTTAAATGTAGTCATTCTTTTTTAAATAAGAAAAGTTGCTATAATATTGATAGCAGTTTAAAAACATGGGCACAGCCAACACTGCATAATACACTCATCAGCAGGTTGTACAGAACTATATTCTTGATGATGAAATTCTGCTTTAAAAACGGTTTACCCATAATATTTGCCTCGCTATGGTGCATGTTCTTGATTACAGAAACTTGGTATACTTCAATATGTAATGAGTGAGAGAAAATTTAGTAATTAATACACATGGAAAATATACCCAAAATCCAAAATATCTTCAATATATATATACATGTATATATGTACCAACTATGCAAAGTTAGAAAAAGATCAGCTCAAAACTGTAAGTATTTTTGTTCACACAAACTAGGTACTCATAAGAATGAAAAAAGTTAAAAAGATTGACTAGGTATAACACATGATAAATCTACCAAGAATATCATGAAACTTTCCCAAAATGGGTACTGCACATCTTCAATATGCCTGAAATATCTATGTAAAAATTTCAAAACATTCCATTAAGTTTAAGTGCTCATGATTATATGAACTCAACCTTAAAAGTTAAGAAACAGACAACACCATACCACAAAAGGTGATTCTTACCAGTCAAGTCAGTGATAACAAACCCCCTAAAAGTTTTATATATTTTATTCAACAGTTTCAGCACTCTTAGTTTGAGATATGTACATCTTACCTTAAGATAAAAGATTGCCTTATGTATGCTACCTTTTAAATGCCAATTTAATCCATATATTTAGTATTAAAGACAGTCATACAATTTTACATTCATCAGCCACAGTGCTGTTGCCTTTCTATATTGCCGACAGGAAAATATCAAAAAATATTAAATTTATATTATAATACTCACAGGTTTTAATTTATAATTAGTAAAATTTTCTTTATTCATTTGGTAGATAAATGTCTATTAAACATCTTTTTACAGAACAAAACACCAAAAACAAGACAAACAACACTCCATATCTAAACAATCCTCATAATAAATGCCCTTTTTCTTTCCTTCTTATGTTTGTTTATTTATTAAGTATGTTAGACAAACTAGCTCTGATCCCCTGGCTACGATTTAACCACATCTGGTTATGAGAAGGGCCCCTTTGCATAAACAGTATACTACCATATTTATTTATTGTGAAGAATATCAAAAGAAGTATACCACATATGTTCCTCATCTCTCTTATGCATCTTCTCTAACTATTACTTACACATTTTAGAAAACCACAACCAAAACTAAACAGTAATAATGATACTTGTATGTTGTTTCACCACAGTTGAATGATTAACTGATTTAGTTGTTTTGTGATCGTATAATGCATTGAGTTATGTCAGTAAACTTTAAAATTGTTTACGGTAGCTATGTTTTGTGTAGTGAATATGATATTATATGCATTATAAATAATCTGACAATACAAGAAAGGCTTAAAGCAGTGAACCAAAAGAAATTGTAATTGATTGTGTAATTTGGTAATTGATGTTCTCTCTTAAAACTACATTGTAATCTTCTTACAAAATAAAATATAATGGCTGTTAAGAACAAAATCCTAAGAATGAAATAAAAGATCATTATTAAGAATTTCAGTTGAATTATAGTTTATTTTGTTCACTGTTTTAGGTGTTTTTTATTTTTTTAATGTCAATATTCTTACCAATGAAGTAGACTAAAACTGCTTTAAATGTATTACCTGTTGGCAAGTTCCCTTAGTTTAACCACACAACTTGTTAATGGTATAGAGAGTAAGATTTGTTAGTAAAACGTTAAATAACATCTTATCATAAAAGTGTTACTGATAATGGAAGCATGTTATTGATTCTTAAATAAAAACAGGACAACAAACTACATTAATAAACAACAGATCAATTGTTTTTGTGGTACCTAGTATGATAGTCAAATGTATAACTGCTAGTAACTGAAGTGTGTAACTAAACGGTGTAACTCGAGTGTAAACTTATCGTAAACAAATTAACAACCTGAATATTTGATAACTACCATATCAAAGAGACAAAATAAACAAAAACCAAATCTGATAACAATTTGTTAGTTTAAAATACACATATTAAAGTATCCCTACTAGCCTTAAATGTGTCTGGTATAAACTACAAATTTACTTAATTAATACGCTGTCTAACCAATTATCATTAGAACATATAATAAAAATACAACTAAAAAAGTGTCAGCTTGTACTGAAACTGACTGCATTAACATAGCTCTATTCTGTATTGTTTGTCTTTACTCTCAAACGTACGCACAGTGCCACACGCACATACACTCTCTCTCTCTCACACACAAAACGCACTTACAGTGACACACACACACACACACACACACACACACACACACACACACACACACACACATGTAAATACCCACACAAACACTCTCACAAGCACAAATACACACTTTCTACATAAAAGATTGCTTTCAATGATCAAAACAAACACAGGTCAACAGAAATAACAAAATAGATGTAAGCAATATTTAACAGAGTAAGTACTGTTGATCTTTTCCTAATCAAGACGTAACCTTATAAGTAATCTCAATATTCTTTGGAACTTAAACATTTTCCTATACCATTTTAATATCCTGAACATATAGAAATTTTACATATTTATCACAGGTTTCATTACGAACACTAAAAAAGATTCTTAAAAGTCCTTCTAGAATCCAGTGATACATTTTCATTAATTTAACTATCATACAGTCAATATATTAACCTAATGCCTAGATATTCAGTCTGTTAAGGTATGTTTAGAACTTTTTTAACGGATTTAATGATATGGAAGGCTTGGGGGAGTGCTGCCTCTTCTAAGGTTTTGGCGTATGGCATTGGAACGTCAGCTCCTGTAACACGCAGAATAGGTGCATCGAGGTAGTTAAATGCTGAACCTGCAGAAAATAAAAGTATTTACTTTTAAAATGAATGCATTCATACAGCTTCACTCTCTACTTGTTTGCCCTTTTACTGTTGAACAAAATGTATTACAAAATTTTAAAACACAGAAAACTATTGAATGAAATCAACTACCGGTACAGCTAAGTTCCTGTTTTATGGTGTCAGAGAACATGTGTAAATGTCTGTAGCTTTCTATAATACATGAAAATATACTAGTAAAATGAAGCACTTAAATCAATATATCAAAACAAACAACATAACTCATATCCTTGAACATCATATTTCAACAAAATGTTTAACAATTTTAAAACAGTTCAAAATTAAATATTTAAATGCTGTCTACTCTGAATAATTAGTGGACATGTTAGCATTGGTGCTTTATGAGTATACTTTGTTATCTCTCATTATCAAATATACAACAGCATTGATTTAAACATTAGTCTGTGCACTAGTTACTAATTTGATCAAAATTATTATGCTCTTGAAAACAATCTGTCAAAATAGAAAAGGGTCTTAACTTTAAGAGTCAACAATTTATGAAAAAGATACGCTGCATGTTCTAGTATCACAGTTTTAAGAAGTAAATAATAGGTTTAAATTAATATTAACAGTAGAAAACCAAGTTAAAACTTACTTTCAACAATCCGAGATACAACTTCTGATCCTATACCACTCTGAGGCCATCCTCCCTCCACTGTGACCAGATGGTTAGTTTTCATGACAGATTTTATTATTGCCTCATCGTCCATTGGTCTCAATGTTCTCAAATTAATTACCTATAAAACAGATAGGAAATTATTTCATTTCAAGAAATTAGCAATATGTTTATTGAAGATCCAAGTTTATTGTAACATGAATTCAGGTGTCAGATATAACCTTATAAACCTTCATGACCAAACCAGGATCGTGTAGATCAAACATGTTCTAATAAAATCAACAAATTTATCACTAGTCAACAGGAACAATGACATACGCTTAAATGAAACCTCCATGTTTTGTCACTGTTACAGAGCATGGTAAATGATGATACTACTATAAGACTAAATCTACTATTACAGGACCACAAACAAACTTTGCTGAGATTTCCTTTGAAACACAAACATGAGTACTGTGGTGTGAAGAATTGTTTCTTCAGAGTTTTTCATAAAATGATGGGGAAAATGATATCTGCATGAAATGCCCATATCATACTACATGTTTCTGCATTTTAGATTATTTGTGTATGTTGACATGTTGTAGATGGCAATAGTTTCTGACCCATGCATGACAAAGAAATGTCTATTGAATCAAAAACAATAATAATTCTTCAAAAAGTACCAGAATCAAGGTGCAACATCAAGTCTGTTTTTATGGAGCAAGGACAGATTAAACTCAATTTGAAAAGACTACTTTTTAATAAATCTTTTTTTTCAAAATACACGGTACCAAATTTCTTGCTGTCTATAGGGGTCAAAATTTGGCCTGCAGAAGGGATATTATGGGAGATGTCCATAAACAATTTGTTTATATCTATTATGATAATTCTTAGACAAACTAAACTGAAGTATTATCATGTTTGGTCTCGCTCCACAGTTTCGTACTTTGGCCCCTGCTACAGAGAGTACGTATTGAAATTGAGGATATGTATTATTTC
>JAUMGZ010205204.1:0-12291 GCA_032359645.1 Pododesmus macrochisma | reverse complement strand
TAATTATGGTATGCGACACACCGCCTTCCACACAAGTACCCTTATACTAAGTTTCATTACAATATGTGAAAAAACATTGGAGATATGCTCTGGAAACTGTTCGCACGCAAACGGATGGACACACGCACGGAATGACAAGGCAAACATTACATACCACCCACTTCGTTGAAGCGGGGGTATAAATATGATTGAAATATGTTAGGTAAATCTTAATTTTGGGGCCAAAATAAAAAATTTAGTGTTAATTAGGAAAAAATGTGAATAACTCTATGATACCAAAATGTGAATAAAATTCATTCAGTGATAACAAAACATATGACACCAACCGGACGACATCAGACGCCGGCTTCATTGGCGACACAGCAATTGACTATTTGCTCAACATATGATAAATTATCTACAAAATTCATTAGCTTCTCCAAACTATGATGTGCACATCTTCAATATATTTTGTTTATTTAACATCTCTGCACAGTTTAAAAGGATCAGATGAAAACTGAGAAGAAGAAAACTGTTGGCGATAATACAACCTTTCAGTGCGTAAAAGGTAAATTTTCTTTACAGCAATGAGTTGACTGTCATCGACAGACACTCATGAGTAAATGAATTTTGAACAGACAAAACCTAGATAAATAAAGGCTAGGGTGACAAGACCTAGATTAACATAGGCTAGGGAGCCAAAGGGGGTGTTAACAGAGTAGGAGGGCTTTCAATGTACTCCTTTTGACAGCTGTATCTGATAAAACAATCCTTGTCAGCAGAGATGATGTAAAGATGCCATATACATAATTTCATATACTATAGTTCCCTCAGGTTTCATACCTTTTGGACTTCATTGATATCAGCATCAGTCTTCATCTTTTCCTTTGCTGTGAGTTTTATTTGTCTGGTAATATGGTCTGTATCTATTTTTATCTCAGCTCTAAATGACTTTTTAAGGATGACATTTTTCTAATTACTACATTTTTACATACATTTTACTTCAATCACAAAGTTATGGAGTAGACTTTGGAATAAAACAATTTAGAGACACGAAAGACATAAATATTAAGTTATTATCTAGAAACATCATAATTTGACCAAATAGGGTCATAACTGCGTGTGATAAAAGGGGACAGAATTTCTGATATCAATCTTGTTCTGTACATCTATTCATTCAACAGTTATTGCAAGAAATGGACAGTGACATAGAGATATTCCTTCAACAGTTATTGACAAGAAATGAACAGTGAAATAGAGATTCCTTCAACAGTTATTGACAAGAAATGGACAGTGACATAGAGATGGAATACTTCTTTACATTGGTATGATGGCTATATACATATTATCAAGACATTTCATTTCATTATATATTGAAGGACAAGACTTGATGATGAGTTGCAAAGTAAATTTAAATGTTAAGTTTAAGTTTAAATGATGAATTACAAAGTATGCGTAATTGTGTAAAGGATACAACTTGATGATAAATTTGTTGAGACAGTCTGCATCTCCTGCTTCTGTAATACACAAGTTATACAGCTGTATTTATGTAATCATATTTACATCATTCTCTACCTTAACAAAACACTTCATAGTAGCAGACAGTTGTCAAATAGGGTTAGTTTAAACAGTATTTTATTTGCATAACATATAGTACATACATAATATAAATTTACATGCACTGGGATTCAGAAACAAGTTAAAAACTTATATTAATCTGTCTCCAAAATTAACTCCTCGGATGTCTTTGGGATTCAATTTAGCATGAACCATTGAGTCTTAACTTCATTATAAAGTTTATATTCTGAAATGTTATAATTCATAAGCTTTAAAACAAGAGGCCAATGGGGCATTAACGTCCATCTGGATTGGCATTTGAATACTTTTGACCCTAGGGTCACACCTTGAACAAAGTTGGTTCTCCATGCTCTAAAGTTACTAGAAATCAAAGCATTAAGCCCTCTAGTGGCTACCCTGGGAAATTGGTTAAGCTGTTTTGGAAAAGAAGTAAAAAAAGTGAAGAATTAGTATATTTGTTATATTTATAGTGTTGAACTTTGTCCCTAAAATGCATCACCTTTTTTTGACCCCAGCGTCATGCTTTGAACAAACTTTGCTTCATGCCCTAAAGTTACTACACACCAAAGCATTCAGCTGTAGGCCTTCTAGTTAATTACAAGAAGATTTTTGATATTTTGTCAAACTTACCCCCTTTTGGACCCCAAAAAGGTGCCCCTGGAGGTCGAATGCTTCATATGAACAAATTGTCTCCCTTCCCCCATGGATGCCTTCTACCAAGTTTGGGTGAAATTGATAGTTATTTTGGACAAGAAGTAAAAAATGTGAAAAGTTATCATGTTTGCAAAAGTGTTGAACTTTGATCCCAAAACGCATAACATATTTTTTACCCCAGGGTCAGTCCTTGAACAAACTTGGTTTTCCATGCCTTAAAGTTATTACATTCCAAAACAGTAAACTCTAGGCCTTCTTGTTAATTAGAAGAAAATTCTTTAAAGTTTTATCAAATTTTCCCCCTTTTGGACCCATAGTTGCAGAGCCCCTTCAATTGTACAAATCTGAATCCCCTCCTCCCCCTAGGGATATTTCCTACCAAGTTTGGATGAAATAGGTCTGGTGGTTTAGGAGAAAAGTTGAAAATGTTAAAAGTTAACAACGACGAAAGAAGGACGATGGATGACAGATAACGGACAACAGACAGGATTTGTATGAGAAAAGTCCACCTTTGGACCTTCGGTCCAGATGGACTAAAAACTTGCAGCTTCATTAGTTTTACAGAGGCTATATGTCCAAAGCTTAAGGAAAGGTCACAATCACTTGAAACCAGAGCTAAAGAAGACACATAAACACCATGGTAGAGCAGGAAACAAGATCATCAGAACAAAGACATTAACAAACAAACAATAGTCATACCAAAAAGTCATCACCAAAAAATTTGAAAATGAACTTGCAAACTGATTTAACAGCCATCTCAAAAACAACCGACAAAATGTTAACTCAAAACATCTAGACCTCGCCAGTTATGCTTTAAAGGCATTTTCAAGTCTAAATCTGCTTCAATATGGAAATTATGAAGAAACAAGAGGCCCATTGGTCCTTTACGTCCATCTGGTTGAAATATGAAATAGGCCTATTAAAGTAAATATTTGGCATTTGATACTTTTGACCACAGGGTCCTGCCTTCAACAAACTTATTTCTCCAAGCTCTAAAATTAAATTTATACGAAACCGTTAAGCACTAGGCCTTCTAATTTATTAAAGAAGATTTTCGAAATTTTGTCAAATTTTCCTCCTTTTGTGGCGCCCCCTGGGGGCCAAGCCCCTTCATTTGAACAAATCTCAAATCCTTTCCCCTAGGGATGACTTCTACCAAGTTTGGAAGAAATTAGTCCAGTAGTTTTGGACAAGAAGTCAAAAATGTGACTATAGTTAACACATTGCCATAGTGTTGAACTAGCGCTTTGACCCAAAAATGCGTAACCCATTTTTGACCCCAGAGTCAGGCCTTGAACAACTTGGGAATTCAAGGGAAGTTACCTTTATAATATTTTGAAATTAATCGATTAATAATTACTCAAGATATAGAGCAGTAACAATTTTTCGTTAAAACCAATAGGGGCATACCTCCAATAATTACATTAAGAAAATAGCAGAAATCATACATGTCTAAACAACAAATAATGGCACTTGACGAATAGTGAACCAACTTTTCCTCTCTCTCTCGATCTCTCTTTTAGAAAAATCATGTGTTCATAGCTGTTTTTTGTGTAGGGGAAGGTACGTATACACCGCTGGATATCAACTGGAATATGTGTGCCCACCTACCAACTTGGTAAAAAATGTATCCTCTTTTTTGACAGGTGTAAATCTGATAATCTTTATAGGTTTTGTGGTAAAAAATTTCATTTTCCAAATTGAAATGAAAGTACAGTGCCTGATTTGAAGATAATCTATTAAGAAACAACGACAATTAATTACCGGTCACCTCAACCTAAAGTAACATTCACACTGATACAGCACTACATCACAGTATCATTGTCATGATAAAAATGATAGGAAGTCAATTAAATTTTCAAAGTGATTTATTTTATAAATCCAATATTCCTCTCTGTACAATTCTACACATAACACTTTGACAAATAGACATTTATATTAGAACTATTTAAAAAGCGAGAAAAAAAAACAATCTTGTAACGTAATAGTACATGTACATAGTATTACAAACAATGTGAAGTTTCTGCATATAGAAGAATGAAAGCACTATTTTGACATAGATTTAACAGCGAGTCATCACTGAATGATAAACCTAGCCTCACAATGCTAGGATTTCATATTTAACTCTTCAATTCTAACTGTCCATGATCACTATGGAGGATGATTTTTATTACACTGCTGTCACATGAACATAAACAGAACATGACTTCACGTCACAGTAGTATTTTATTGCAATGATTTTTATACTTAAGTATAAACACATAATTGGTATTTCTCTTTTAGAATCAAAGTGAAGTTGCAAGACTATAGCAGTTGTATATATATTGTATCAAACTTAATGCCAATATATAGCAGGAAGCTTTCCTTCCTATATATCTATTCAAATTGACAATCTGTTCTTTTGTGACATTTAGTACATATGGCAAGGGTTTCTTGAACTTATTTGTTTTATATAAAATTTTAAATAAATCAATCAACTTTTTTTTGAATTAATATCTCTCACAGAATATAAAGTATCTAGAATACATGTATATCATGTATGTAATCATTGTAGATTTTTAATTGTAAAGGGTCATAACTCTTGCAAACAAAATTTACCAATAGTTCTCAAACTTGAACCAAGCCTGAAGATGCATAGACTTCTGGAACTTTAAACATGTTAAATTCACAAATATGATGAATCTAAATGTGTGTTGCCAAAGACATGCTCTGGAAACAAAAAAAAGCAAAAATCAAGATGCCTTAATGTAACCACCTTTGCTAAAAACAAGGGCCAATATAAAATCTATTGAAGAATAAACAGTAATGATATACATTATAATAGGGTTCCATGAAACATCGTAACTAAATGAATCTCACATATATGCTAATGATTCAATATGTTAAGTATTTACATGACAATGTTGATCAATCAAGGCCAAAATAATCCATTACATACAGTAATTTGTTTTTCTTTTATGCTAAAATTAGGAGCTGAAAAAGTCCTGAATAGCTATGTCCATGTGCATGTTTGGTCATACAAGTAAAATATCTGATTTAAGTAATTGTTTATAATGGCAACCACGTTTTATTGCAATATTATAATTAATAGTATGAAAAATTGGATCCTGCGAGTCATTACCTCTCCAGAAGATTTACCATATATCTATACTTGAGCAGGTATGATTTCTTTTATTACATTTAATATATTTTGCTTTGAACACAATGAGATTCTTGTTATTTTTAATGAAATACATGTACATTGTATGCTAAAATCTTAAAAACTGGCACCATCAACACTGGCTTCTGTATTCAGGGTACACGTGAAGAAGTCAACCTTAACATACTGGTACATATATAAATATTTGTAATCAACGACCTTGGATGATGAAAGATTGCTTTTAATATTTATTTTTAAATAAACTTCCAAAACTTGATATTTCCTAGAGCAAAATTTCATGACTTGGTTAATGTTAAAGCTAACTACAAAGAGAAACATTAATAATTTCTTGAATGTGGGAAAACTTAACAAGAACTAAAACCTCTTTTTTGGTGTTTTTGTTTGTTAAATAACTATTGAAGATTCATAGGTAATTCTTGTCAAAAATCAAGTAATTTTTAAGACTTTTCAAGGCAAAAAAAAGTAAATCATTTTCAAGGACTGCTCAACTTTTCTAAATCTTTCTTTTTGTTTGTATAAAGCTTTGATAAGTAATTAGTTTGGTACTTGGTTAAACCACATGACTATAACATCACAAATTTCACTGAAAACGCACTTAATTCATATAAATTTTCAAAACTTTCACAATACTCTCTCAATTGAAACATTGGACATGCCGTATTCTACTACTGCTGCCAATTCAAGGATTTTCATGACACCGCTGAAAATTCAAGTGAATTTCAAGCCTGCTTCTTGTTTGAATATTCACTAAACAATCTCAATATGAACAAATAAAATCTGCTTGGCCAAAGATGCTTTCTTGTAAAATTATTATATCATTTTGCTTCACGAGGGCAACAATGAAAAAATATGCAATTAACTTAAAGGGACAAGAATGCATCTGCCCTACACTAATGTAATTGAAGTAGTTTAAAATAAAATCATGATATCTCGCTTTTCAAAATGCTAATAATGCTCAATATGTCATACCAATAAGGTTAGGATTATATCTTAATTCATACAGATCAGTCCAGTTATATAACAGTCATTGATCAATTTCAAATAATAAAATGTTATCAGACTTATATATATATATGTTGCTTTTCATGGTTTTCATGTCATATACAACTTTTGACAAATCTTCCACCGATATATTACTGGACTGGTCTTGTGTGCAAATATCACTGTAATATTTGTATGTACACAAATACTAACCACTTGTAACCCATCTAGATTTCTCTATACTTAATTATCACTTCATGTTTAATTTGTATGATTTGGCTGAACTTTTTGGTACATCTTAATAATGTTTAATTTATTTGAGGCAATATAATAGATGATCACTTTTCGTTCTGATGTAAAAAATGTTTCTAGGACATGAACATAGTTATGTGTCTGACGGTTAGAAAAATATAACGTTTTATCTGAATCTCACAAGTCATGATTCACAATACATGAACATGTATTTCTGCTTTGGTATTTGTGATTTATTTCAGTGCTTAAGTGTTTACATTCAACAGCAGCTTCAATCAACCCTATCTTGTACTCTGTTATATTAATCATTTAATCATCAATTAGAACATATGGCAATATATGTAATGGATTACCATCACATGTCTCACTAGATAAAGTTTGAGTCCAGTCACACCATACACTGTTAATATTATGGTTACCATTCACACCCTGCCACTCTTCACGATGTAGTCTATGCAAATCACTCTCACTAACTTCCTTTGTCTCGACCACGCTATCTTCTTCTTCACACTCTTCATATGGGATAACATTTGTATAATCTATGGGTGGGAGCTTGTCATAAATCTCTTCTAGAGTCATTGGTTTTTCTGTGGTGACAGTTGAGTGTGGTGGGCCTCCATTGTCGTCATTGTCTGCATGTGATTTCACTTCTGAGGGTCTGAAAGTCATATCTCCATGAGAACTGTCTGTAACATCAACTTCCATACTCGAGTCTTCCTTCTCTTGTTGAGATTCGGATTTATTTAGAATACTGTCTTCATATTTAAACGGTGCCAGTTCTTCTTCTGCACCAGGTTGTACAGAGGTTTGTAGGAATTTCTCCACTAATTCTGTTTTAGTTTGACTAAGCGACATGTGGGACCTACGTGGAGTAGACATTTCAGACAGTATATCAGAGTTTTTGTTCTTTCTCTTCTTTTTCCCCACACCTGGAGGTAGCACAGATTCTCGTTCATCCTGTTCTTTACTGATCTGATTAGACTCGATCTGTCTTATCACATTACTACCAACTGCTGAACTGCCACTTTTTGCTTGCAGGTCAGCAATCAGTTGTGCAGTTGTTTTCACTTTAGGTGTTTTGGAGGTTAGTGAACTAGACCTTTCTAACACAGGTGTATGTTTTTCAGTCTTTATGGGTAGATGTGCATTTCTCTTGAACGACAAACTTTGTTTGCTATCTAGAGTTCCTGCACTATTCCAACCCTGCATCACATCATAAGAACTACTGTCATTATTCCCGGACTGTGCTGAGCCATTTAACACGTGTTTATACCCAGTACTATGGCCATTGTTTTGAACTTTAGAATATTTACTTGCTCTAACTGATTTGGATTCAAAATCTTCCCGTGATCGTTTTTTATTAGCAACATTTGTTTTCACATTCAAGCTTTGATCTGGCTTCACTGGTTTTGAAGGAGAAGCAGTCTTTATGATGGGAGATATTTCACTGGAATGATTAGAACGGCTCTCGTTCTGTCCTTCCTCTGCAGAAGCATGACTATGCATAGAAGAGCTAGACAAGTTTTCATGAGACAAGTTTCTTGGTATGTGACCACTTGGGGTAGTTGGTAAAGGAGTGTGTGGTCGGCTTCCATGACCACTACAGTTTGCTGGTGTTGTTGGGCAACTGAGACACACATCGGGAGAAACAACGGGAGAAGCATGAATGGAGTTTATATGAACTTTGGGAGAGTTTACTTGTTTTGGAGTACTATGGAGTTTGGGTGAATTCACTACTGGCGATGATAACTTTGAATACTGTGGTAAGTTTGGTGTATTTGGTTGAGTTTTAGTTCTTGATTGCTGAGATGAGGGTAGAGTTGGCGTATGAGGTTTACTCTTAGTCAACCCTACTACACCTGTTTGTAGTTTTGGAGTATTTGGTTTGCTACCTCTCAATGCTGAAGGCGTCGTAGGTCGACCAGATGGCATAGAAGGTGTCGTAGGTCTTCCAGCTTGAATGCCTGATTTGAAAGAAGGACTAGATCTATTAACACATGTGTTATGCAAGCTTGCTTTTAGAGCTGGTGACACTAACTTATGTGCTACAGCTGGACTATTTGGACAAGAAGAGTTTTTACCACCCTGAAGTAAAGCGATTTTTGAGTTTTTGTTAACTACCCGTTCTCCATGGTCATCACCATTAACAGTGGTATTGTCAGGCTCAATAAGCTTCTGCCAATTACGCACAAGTTTCTTTGCTCGTTTGGACAATTGTTCATTTGTAGTTTTCTTTCGCAACTCATTGACGTATTTTCCAATTCTTGTTTGCTGAAAAAGAAAAGAATTTTGCATATTTATATAATCTATAGAATGATAACATTTGCCCTGTGCAGTAATAAACTTATCATAGTTAAAACTGTTGTGTAACTAAAAACTGTAGCCAGATCATGATTGTAATTAAGCTTTCCAACAAGATACAGTCACTTTAATCTTCATACTTAAACAATGACACTTACAAGATAAAGTCTTAAATTCTCTACCAGGCAATACATTATAATTACATTCCCTGAGCAATATCATTATACCTCATTGATGTAACAGTAGCGCTGATTGGCTACAGCGTACCATATGACAGGGAAATAAAACATTGAATCTCCCCGGGGCGTGCCCTCCAGGGAGATTCAATGTTTAATTTCCCTGGAGCATGTGCAGCTCATTAAAGAATCAGTGCATTGTGCCTACTGTTTCGGGCCTAATTTTCGTTCCCAGCATAATAAACATTAATGATCCTGTAAGCAGCTTGGTGATTTGAAGTTTTATTTACCCTTAGTGGCAATGTTCCCCTCGGGGGAAAATGACCGCTTCGGGTAAACAAAACTTCGAATCACCAAGCTGATTACAGGGACATAAATGTATAATATACACATCATTATAATACATTGTACAAATGCCAACAGAATGTGTAGTAAACAGGTCTAGCAAGTATTGTTTGTGTTTTAATAACATTTCACATAAACAAGTGATGGCCTATTACTTTTCTGCCTACAGCTAAACATTAAAATTGAGTTAAGTACACATATATTACAAAATAATAGTATGCAAACACCTAGTAGCATGTTCATGTATTAATTGTGATTTTTAGATATATATATTTCAGTGTTTCATCTAGGATTTCAAAAGGACAAGGTGCTAACTCCACGAAAAGGGCATTTACGACGCGCGAAGAAATTCTGCTCACCAAAAAATCCAAAAATTTGATATTACATGTACAAAAAAAAAAATACCGTAACATCTCATAATTTTGTACACAATTGACAAATACAGTATAACTTGGCTATAATTGTAGCATATTACAGCAGCTAGAGTCAGTAGATTTATTAAAATATCAGTAAATAACATGTACATACAATGTTATACATGTACATACTATAGTACTTTGGATGTTTTTACATCAACCCACACTTGAAATGTTGGATGGTTAAAATACTAATATGTATCTTAAATTGTTCTAATACTAATAGATACAGTTTCTACTTATGATATTTCAAAGTAAACCAAATTACCACAGTTCATGATGCTGTTATGGTAACTAGCTAACATTTAGATTTAGCAATTAAAGCTTTTAAAGGTATTCATGTCATTAATTACATGTATTATATGAATAATAAACTGATAATATTGTTTATATAAAGGACTTGACAAGAATTTCTCCCGTCAACTAGCTAAAGTCTTCCCATTGATGTATACAAGACATTACAAATTACCTCCAATGCCTCCTTTGTGATAGGATATGTTTCCAGGACAGAGATGACGGCCAGAACTCCAGCCATATCGACCACCTACAAGTAAACAACATTGAAGTATACTTATAATGTGAATTAAGTTCTATCCTTTTATATTTTCATAATGTAAACAATATCTATGCAGGAATGACCACTCTACATCAACTAGATATAGAACAATGACTGGATAGAAAGGGACCCACAGCATGTATAGGGAAATATGAATTGAAAAGAAATGCATACTGATCACATGGATAAGATGTTATTTCTTCTATTTTCATTTACAGCTATCTTGACAGTATTTAAAGTTTACAAAGATGTGATTGCTCTTTGCTGATGATTATAGTTATCACTTTGTCCAAATGTTTGTTACCAAAACTATGGCAAAAGACTTAAAATTGTGTTGATTCAGATCTACCCGACCTTATGAGTGATAATTTTCAGTTTTACTGCAGTGACGGTGATCACTTGACAAATTACGGCAGCTGTACTATATACATTGTACCTGGATTTGTCCTCTATTGATTAAACAAAGTTTGTGATTTACAATACAAAATATTGGTAACCCAATATATATTTGTATAAAAACAAATGTTCAAACTATTCTTTAACATATGTTTTAACCATTTAAAAAGAATCTGATATCATCATGATCATGTCACACTATTTCAGCGTATACAGGTAAAAATTCAAGAGACATACATGATTTGAGCATTTCTAAATTAAAACAGTTGAGTATTATCATAGTTAATTCCAGCTTCTCCAGATTTTGTCGATTCTTTATAGCCACATCAACTTTCTATATTTTTTCCCCTCAATTTTCAATTGAAACAAGAGGCCTGTAGGGCCTTTATGTCCATCTAGTTGAAATCTGCCCATTAGTTTCAGAGATGTTGTTTAAAGATATACTGTCAAATGTACTGAATCCCCTTCCCCTATGGATACTTCCTACCAAGTTTGGATGAAATAGGTCCAGTGAATAAGAACAAGCAGTTGAAAATGTGAAAAGTTAACATATTTGCTATAGTGTTGAACTTTGACACCAAAAAAGCTTATCCTATTTTTGACCCTAGGGTCACACCTTGAACAAACTTGGTTCTCCAAGGCCCTAAAGTTGCTAGATACCAAAACATTCAGCTCTAGGTCTTCAAGTTTATAAGATTGAGATTTTTTTTTAATTTGTAAAAAAAATCCCCCTTTTGGCTCCTTAGTGGCCGAGCCCCATCATTTGAACAAATCTGAATCCCCTTAAAAAAAAGTCTAAATTGTTAAAAGATAAAGCTGTCGACTAAGGACGAGATATGGCGACTATATATAGCTTACATGAGCCCTTCAGCTCAGGTGAGCTAAAAACCAAAGATCAGTCAACCAAGTTCCAGCTCTGCCAAATCCTGTTCAAGTTGGTAGTGATTAACTGTAGGGCTGTCAGTGATATTGATTTATCGTCGATAAACATTGATTTGATATATGATATCATTATAATTGTAGCATTTCAATAAAAAATTTATTTTGGAAAGATTTCACGTTTTCTGTGTCTGATCAAGAGTCTGTATTCACTCAGTTTCCTTAGTTACAGACAACTTCTGCATTTCTGCCAAGCTTAGATTTAGCGGCGCTTGAAATAGCTGGAGTATATTTTGTTGGTTTTCCTCGTCAAGATTGATTTTGAAACTGTATTACAACAGTTAATAACTCATAATTTGTTAGTCTTATATACATAAAAACAACAACCCAACAATTTCTGTCATTAGTTTTATTCAATATTTATAAATATATATACAATACACCATACACATTAACTTAGACAACACTTGATGAAAGTAGATATATTGTTATAGTGATATTTTATTCCTCATCAAAGACCGCCCTTATTAACTGTTAGACAGTTTGTTTGTATCTTTATTTCCTCCAATTTGAAGATGTACAAAATCAACATATATGCATATAAATATGTATAAATGA
>JAUMGZ010205193.1:0-12294 GCA_032359645.1 Pododesmus macrochisma | reverse complement strand
TAAATAACAAACATATGACACCTACATAAAGTAGTAAATAACAACATATGACACCTACATAAAGTAGTAAATAACAAACATATGACACCTACATAAAGTAGTAAATAACAAAGACGATATCCAGAAGAGATAATTCCATGGACATGGGCAAAAAAGGGAAAACGTGGAACACACATCAAATTATAAAAATACAATTATTAATTTTAAAAAGGAATTATCACAAACTTATTAAAAAACTAGAAGCGAAACTTGGTGTCCGCACTGGAATTAGCGTTTCCTGCTACATTGTACACTGGTGTAACCCACAGCGGGACACCTTAATGTTTTGGTTTTTTTCAATGTGTGAGCAGATGTAACGGCCACCACGATTGTCTTAGTTAGTCCTTTAATTCAACAAATAATATGGACGATATATACATATATATTACACGTTTACGTCATCAAATCAAAGAATCATTACATATAGTCAAACGTTTTCTTGTGAAAAGAGCGCGGTTTCTATTTATTACATCACTTGGCTGTGGATAAAAGTCACTGTCTACAAAAGCAAGTTGACAATAATAACATCATAACTAGTTTTGTTGTTTGAATCCAAAAAGCACCCAAATGAGCCTCTGCTGCTCTTAAAGCCGAAAGATGTCGCTGCTGTCGTATAATTTTCCGGAACTCGACAGAGCATCGATTATTTACATTATAATACCTGTACACCACACTTGAATTGTAGCAGGATTATCGTCATGACATTCGGATCTTCATACACACAAAGCTGTGCCTGTCGGAGACATCATATTTGACTGATCAGGTAATTTGAATAATACACATTTTATCTTTAGCTTAATGACAACACCGAAAGGTAAATACATACAGATAACGTTTACCTGTACCCATACGAGCATTGTCAACATTGTGTGTTAGCGTATGTGGAATTGAACGCAAGTTTATCGTTGTGATTTGTACACTTCGTGCTAAGATTCGATTATAAACACGCTATTTCTTTATCTACAGCAGATGTCGCTCAAAAACAATTTATGACATCTTTGATATATAACAGTATATTATTATTATTATTGTATACGTAGACATATATCTATATAACTACAATGTATAAGCACATGTTCATCAGCCTGTATGTACATGTATTCATAATCGTCGATAACAATGAAAAGAGACAAAGTTACTCTAAACTTAGAAAAATAAACCGACGGATTTATTTACGGAACCATTGTGATGGCAGCGTTACAACATTGATGGCATTGCACAAAGGTCACTTGGATGTCGCGTCACACATGTCGTGTTATGTCTGTGTGCCAGACGATGTTTTGATGACCTCATGAATTAGATCACATGACAGCCGGTATATTAAGGACGTCACTGTGTTGTTATTTATGATCATTGATTCGTGTATGTTTCTATCAGTTGTAGCATACAATTAATGTTTTTGTACTCCACTGACACACACAGCTAGTGGCGAACCACTACATGTTTATAAAAACCCTGACATCCCCCCAACCTAAGCTCCTATGTTTTATTAAAATCCACTACTGTCTATATTCTACTGAAACCATGTGTGCTCCTTCAAGTTTTGTGTTGCGCCTCCACAATGTGGCCCCTTAACTGAAATACTTAAGCCACCCTGACCCTGCCACAAATCTTTCTATAATTATAATTATATACAATTTGTATATCGTTTTATGAAAATCTAGGCATTTTAATGAAAATACAAGGATACGCCGGTTTGTATAGTGTCAGGTCAGTATATATAAAGGCAAGGTATTATAGGAAGCTGAATAAGTATTTTATAGCCGACTTCAAACAAACCTATTCAGTGCGTTAAATTCATTTTAATTCAAGTTATTACTTCATCAAATTGAAAATGCAAGACTGTTAAAGGTAGACAAAACGGAGCTGTACGTTTTACCTCATTTAACAAAACAAATCAATTATTTTGGGTAGGTCGATATTGAGTTTAAACAAGTCATATTTAATTGGTGGTCCGATGGTAAAAACAACAATTTTCAACATTTTATATCCTGCCAAAAAAACTACCATAAACAATTGCTCAACATATCATTATTGGGAATAAAAAGTTTGTTTTATTCGTAATATCGCGACGAAAGACCAAAAAAAGGACAAACTGAGTGATAAGACAGACAGGGAGAGGAGCGACAGATGAACGAAAAAACTAGAAAAATTTGGTTAAAACAGAAAGATATATGATACCATGCGATGACATGGGGATCGTCATCGCACCAGAGGGTAAAATATCTCTAAACGGGGCCGTCAGCTTAGCATCGCCTCCGAAGCACGTGTCGATCTTTTTCCGGCCTCTACGTTTAACGTACACTCAACATCATTAAGATTACTCGCTTCAAAAATGAAATATTTTTCAAATACGCAATAAATCTTCTAATTTATATTATTTCTAAGTCAAAAGTGATACATGAAACCAAATAATGTATCACAAAACATATTCACGTCATTTTTTCCAAAGCTCAGGGTCGAAGACCAGTCTACGGAAATTCCTATGCAAAAGTAACAGATGTGCAGTTGACCCAGGTGTCAAGAGGGACCGGCGCGGTGACAGAGTGGTTAGCGTGTTCGCCTCTTGTCAGTACACTGGTGAAGAGAATCCGCGACCGTTGGATCGAATCCTGGTGGCGCCATATTTAAAGACATTAAAATTGGGCACTCTTCTCGCTCACTGCTTAACACGCAGCATTAATGGGTAGGAAAAGGACTGGTTAGCTCTGTGTCAGTATAATGTGACCGAGTGAAGTTTCATATGTCAATGTGTCTGCAGCGTGAAATTTCAGTGAGACAGCACTATAAAGTCTCCATAAGTGCGCACTGTCGCAAGCAGACACCGTCTCAATATGACTTAAAATGAGTTAAAGGGACGCTAAACCCCAATAAAACAAACAAACAAGCATCACAAGGCCAATGTTCGCCGCAACAAAATGTAGTCCCTCTGCTATAATTTGATCCGGCCTATGTTCTTTTGTATTTTAATTGCAATAGATTACTCTTATGCTATTATTAGTATATCAACACAGTTTACTTGTCTAAGTATTACATAATGTGTTTTAAAGCAGAACATACCCTACTTCCTGTCAAACCCTCACGCTTATACATCCTTAACAGCCATCTTTGACTGAAAAATGTGACAAAATCTTGCCCTAGAGATATATGCCTGGCGATACTATTACGTCATGTATGCAACTTTCCTTGGATTCACGCGTGAGTTAAGCCAAAGATGGCTTCCATCAGCACACCTTGTTGAACATAGCTGCCGTAGTATTAATATATGACGTTGGGATGTCATACCGATGTCTGTTGGTTACAGCAGATTTTCATACACCAAAAATACATCATAGTATAATTAATGTCTCGTCGTCAATATCTATAGATTCCCGTCTCGGTGGCTCATGTGTGGAGCGTTTGCTTCGGGCGGGTGTTCCAATTCCGGCCGTCTCACACCTAAGACGTAAAAAAAGGTAATCTTCTCGCTCCCTGCTAAGCGCTCAGCATTTCTGGGTAAGGTAATGTCTGGTTGGCTGGGTGTCAGGATAATGTGATCTCGTGAAGTATCTTGTTAATGTTTCGGTGGTGTGATATTTCTGCGGGACAACACTATAAAGTTGCCATAAGTGCGCACCGTTACAAGCAGACACCGTCACGATATGACCTAAACATGAGTTGAAGGGACGTAAAACCCAAATAAAATATATGAATATCGATAGATTAAATGTTGTGCACTGTGTTTTAATTTTTTCTCAAAACTGGTTTTTGAAACGTTTCATTATAGAGTTTTAAAAGAAAGTCAACACGGAAATGACGTCACCGTCCTAGAGAAAACTGATTAATCTCTTCCAGCGAAAATAAGAACCATCTATGAAAGTCGAAAGAAATCAATAATTCATTTCATGTTAAGTTCAAATAGATGATGACTCACTTAATTACTGGTCGTTTCACTTCACATCTACAACGGTTCTTTTTTCAAATAATTCGACTCTTTAGACGATGCTCCTTGTATTCACGTATAGTGATGGAGTTTTAATAATGTTTACATTGCGAGGTAATCAATAAAGTTACATAACTGGTCTTGTTAAAGATAAAACGAAGAGCAATCGGACGTAGACAGTGCTGAAGAGTGAATTACACACATTGCTTATAAATGTGGTTAAATGTTGATCAATCGTATAAAGATTTATATTTTTAGTTAATATCAAATTTGTGTAAAGATTGAATGAAACTTTGGGCTGAATTTTTTCAAATGACATAGATCTTGTGTGCAGACATGATTTGCTAAGCAAAATGTTTGCATAAAAAATGTTTGAATATAGGGGGAAATTACAATACATGTATGCATTTATCATAAGGAAAAAGAACTTGAATGTGTACTGAATTAAATGATTTCAGTCTTGTTAAACACATGTTGTAAAGAAATGAAGTCAGAGCTCCCCATATCCAGTCCTTTCCCTTATCATTTTCTGGGGTAATAAATTGGGAGAAATTACAAAATATTAATATACATGAAAATCCATGAAATGGAACTTCACACCATATATATGCACAGGCTGTGTCCGGACATATTTTGCTGTGGTTGTTGCTGTGAGTATGTAGTCGTGAACTGAACTAGGGAGTTGCAAGTATCTTATCAGTAATTATCTAATATTATGATTTTATTCTTCAGATATCAGGACTAACAGTTTCACAAGATGATGGACGTCCTAGCACTACCACGCCTGTGTACTTTATGGTTGGTAATCATATCCGCCTTGCAGAATGTGTTGGCAGACGACACAAGTTGTCACGTGAATTGCACGTGCGATTGGACAAGACATGAACTGACATGTTTAAATATCTTTGAAATCCCAGGAACGTTTCCAAATTGTTCTGAGGTAGTAATATTGACTTTAAATAACAACCACATGACAGAAATACGTAAAGGCGACCTGTCTCACTTTACATCTCTGAAATATCTTGATATGGGCAACAACAGTATTTCGTGGATAGATCCTGGTTCATTTGATGGTTTATTTAATTTACACTCCATCGACTTACAGTTTAACAAACTAACGGAGATCGGAGATGGAATATTTTCAAATATTAAAAATTTAACATCTTTGTATTTTGGTAGTAACTCCATAGAAAATGTGAGCATCGCTGCGTTTGAAAACCTTAACTCTCTTGTAGTCTTGGACTTGTCACATAACCGCCTGAGTCAGTTCAACGTTTTGCCTTTACCAGGGTTAAGTAGGTTAAGTCTACAGCACAATAACATTGAGATGATTTTAAACAGTTCGTGCAAGAATATGACAAGTTTACAAACACTTTCTCTGTATAGTAACAAACTCACTGTAATAAAAGATGGAAACTTCGGCGGATGTTCAAAGCTACAAAACCTTTACCTGGAGGACAATCGTATACGTGATATAGAATCCATGGCTTTCTTCCCGGAATACATGCTAACGAACACGATGCATACAATACACCTGAACAACAATTCTCTGAAAAGAATTCCACCTGGTCTCGCAAAATTGACAGAGCTCAAAGTATTGGACATCACTGAAAATCTGTTTGAAAACATAATCCCCTCCGACTTCAAGGGATTAGGTAAGCTGATGCGATTGCACATATCGTACATGCCAAAATTGACAAAAGTGGAGTCTTTAGCATTCACGTCTCTGGTGTTGCTAGAAACCCTTTCAATGTGCTGTAATAGTAAATTGACTTACATAGCCAAAAATGCGTTTTTTGGGCTTGAAAACTTAAAATCGGTATATTTGAACAACAATAGAATCTCAAACTTTCCTGAACACCTGTTTAGATGGAACACGTTACATCACCTTAATATTCGATCGAATCATTTAGTATGTGGCTGCGAATTAAAATGGATGACGAAACCAAACGTATGGCCGTCGTTTGCCAAAAATATGACAAAGGAACTTAAGTGTGCCTCACCAGGAAAACCGCATTTACCAATTCGCAAAATCCTTAAACTGACTGAAAACGATTTTGGTATATGTCCAGGAGAACAAAAGTCTACAAAAAGTAGAATCGTCACTGGATTGGTGGCATCAGTAATTGGTCTAATATTCATAACATTGTTTGTATTGTTCTTGAAGTACAGAAGAACCTTTATGATTCGTTGGAAGTATTACCGCTACACAAAGCAGTCGGACGAGGCGCCGTTCACAGTCGACAATGAATTCAGCGACTACCCAACAGGCAAAGAGGAGCTGAGGTTAAACGAAGACCTTTGATAGGTCTCGCTTTTAGACATTAAACTGATGTACGTCACCAATGCGTTTTTGTCGATTCCGAGGTTATCAAATGGCGTTGGTGCTAGACTTACAAATATACTGCATACATGTGTGTATACATATGTACAGAAGAGGAAAGAGCATGTACCATTCATCTTAATTGGTCTACCTGTATAATGGTAGAATTTGTTCAACTAATGATGAACATGTTCTTGATTTTTTTTTTTTTTAAATTTTTGCATGACATCACAATTTTACATAACATATTTAACAACAAATCTCCTGACACTATATTGCATTTGAACTAACAAACTATATGTCATAGACACAACCAAAGCTCATTATCACATTAACAGAAAACATAGTACCACAACTGACTTCTCACACATAACCATACAAACACAACAAAAAATTATTAACAGTTATCTATCTCTAGCATTCGCCGAGATCCTCATATAACACTTTATAGTTTTCTTATTTTGTTAGGGTTGTTTTCTCACATATATATAATACATGATACATATCAATTTTCTTTTAGCTTATGTAATGCTGAATAGCTGTATCATTATATATATATTTAAATGGTATTTTATTACATTTAAAAACTTATTTCATTTTCAAAGATACAACATAAACCAACATAAGTAACAAAACCTTATGCCAAAAAAGCCAAAATATACACAGTACGTTAATAATTATGACAAGAGGTAATATTAACACTGTAATTGTTATGTTTAAATTGTTTTTTGAAGTGATACTAAATCCCACCAGACAGAGGCCCGTTCCCTATTAAAAATCTCCATTCAGATCTTGCAAAGAAAGACAAATCAATGTTCGTTCACCTGACCAAGAGCTCATGTAAAAAAAAGACTCATCAACAATACCAATCCAGCTGCTGCCACAGAAACAAACATTCACTCACAGGGGCCTCTGTCCAGTGGGATCCTAGTTACATAATTTTTAGAATTTAGGTTTGGAACATAATTCTTCACAATGAAAAAATGTTCTTGATCATCGATTAACTGCGGGAACCGTAGATCATTTGGCCTTAAAACTCGAACAGCGGACCACTATTTTGGTTTTACTACTTGTCTACATTTTAAGACCAAATGATCTACGTTTCATGTATTTAATCATCGACATGCATAATCATTCCACGGTCCAATCAGAAGTCTTCATTCAATTCATTTGTTTCCAATTTATTTTATTCAATTCAATTCATCAGAAGTCTTCATAAAGGGATTATGATATACGTAGAAGTGATTAATGTTATTGTCTTTAAAGACAAAATTAGTGTCTTTATGAAAAGATTGACTGCTTAGAAAACCGAAATGCCTTTGAAGCGCGGGGGAGCATATAGTTGTCGCTTCCTTCCGTCCACCCTTTGTCCGGAGCATAGCTCTGAAACTTTTTGATATATTTTCATGACATTGGGTACAAATGATAAGCCGTGTGAGATGGTGTGCAGTGCACAAGCACCACAACTCTTGGTCTACTATTTCCAGAGTTATCTCCCCTTTAACAGAAAAAACTTACTATAACTTTTATTATATTCAAAATATTTTTATGACATTTAGTACAAATGATAAGCACTATAAGACAGTATGCAGTGCACAAGAACCACAACTCTTGGTCAACTATACGCAGAATTATTTTGAGAATATATCCCCTTTAAAAGAAAAACTTAGTCATTCTATCACACGTGGTTGTCTGGATCATAGCTCTTACACTATTTTAAATATTTTTATGAATTTGGTACAAATAATAAACACTTCAAGATAATGTGTGTTGCACAAGAACCATAACTCTTGATCTATTATACCCGGAATTATATCCCCTTTAAAAGAAAAACTTATTCTTTCTCATATGCTTGTCGATGCTTGTAATTTGCAAGAACCACAACTCTTGCTCTGTTAAAAGCAGAGTTATTGCCCTTTTCGATAAAAAGTTTTCTTTTTCTTTGAGACAGTGTGCAATGTACAAGAACCACAATTCTTAGTCAACTTTACCAAGAATTATCTCCCCTTTTAAAGAAAAACTTATTCTTTCACATATGCTTGTCGGATGCATAACTTTTAAAATTTGACTTATACTTGATAAATATGTTTAGGATATTTAGGTGACATGTTGTTTGCTAGAACCACAACTCTTGCTCTGTTAAAAGCAGAGTTATTGCCGCCTTTTTAGATAAAAAGTTTTCTTTTTCTCCCATGAAATTGTCTTTTAAGGGGATTTTCGCTAACCCCAAGCACAAGGCAGGTGTTTCGAAAATAACCATTGCCATAGTAACATAGTTGTTGCCTCTAATTGGTAGAAATTTATTACTAACTAAAAGATGTACCCGTATTGACAAAACATAACTCCCAAGTCAAGCATATTTCGAGGAGCATCCATCACTTCTAGTGATTCACTTGTAATTAAAGTTGGTCCCCATGCAAAATAATCTCGCAATTCATGGATTTTTTATCTTGTTCTGTAATGTATGCTATTTATGTTGATGATAAAATATGTATAGAATACATGTTCTCTTTGTTGTCCTTGGGTTAAAATGAGAAATTGTACATCGTTATGCATAATGAACTGCTTTTGGGAAATTTCTTTAAGCCTTCTTTGGCCTTGTAGTATACTGAATGTGTTTCTTGTTTTACATATTGTATGATGTGTGTTAAAATTTGTGATTTATTTATTGGATCTAAAAAACGTTTTAAAGAAATGTCTTGTGTATTTTATATTTTTACTGCATTTATTTGAGTGATTGCAAAATGTTTTTGTTTTGTAAATATTTCTTTATTTGATTATTATGTTTACTACAAACTGTCACTCTGTAAACCAAAGGCTTGGGACAATACTTTCACACAGGACATTCAAATATATGCTTGCCAAGAATTAGCTGGGGAACTAAAGTTCAGTTATGACTATTGAAGTACCATTTAAGGATGAACGTTTTTCCCCGATTTTCTCGCATGGGATTTCCTGTGTCGGGGATAGTGTTCACTGTATACCTTGTAATAATTTTCATCATGTTTTGTTTTTGTAGGTTTTTTTATCGTTTGAAATTTTTACATTTTTAGACACAATTTGCTCACGTACACTTTTTCCTATATGTTGTGAATTTTATTGTATTAATAAACACTGTGTTCTCGTATACACTATGTATATTATATTTTTTGTTAAATACAGAATTCCACATTGTTTCATTACAATAGTATTAAGTTATGTCCTTGTGATTATTTATATATGTGAAAGCTAAATATTTCCAATTCCTGTGATTAATGTTCGGAATATTTATACATTCCGTTTAACAATTCTTAAGCAACGATAAAGGGTATTTTTAAATCGACATCGTTTTGTTTATATTTGTTTACAATATTTCGTCAAAGTGCATTTTGACCTCCATCTCAAAATTCCGAGATACCCTTTTTGAATACATATCAAAGAGGTAAACGATATATATGAACACGTGTCTTTTACTATCATTTCATTATTCTAACATTAATATATAAAAATACTGAATATTCTGGAACAAAGTTAGATCCATGACATTACGTGTTATGTTTTATTTGTTTACATTTATTTTCATATTATAGGAGATTGGGTAAGAGCTTTCAGTGTTCATTACCATAAAAAGAGATTAAAGTCATATATGTGAACTTGAATTGTGTTTTAAACTTTTTACAGAATAAGGAGAATGCAAAGGTTTTTTAGTCCATCTGGACCGAAGGTCCAAGGTGGACTTTTCTCATACAATTCCCGTCCCTCGTCCGTCCGTCCGTCCGTCGTCGATAAAATTTAACATTTTTGACTCCTTCTTCTAAACCACTGGACTGGTTTCATCCAAACTTGGTAGGAAGTATCCCTAGAAAAATACAGGGGCTCAGACTCCAGGGGGGCGCCAAAAGGAGAAACATTTGACAAAACTTCAAAAATCTTCTTCTAATAAACTAGAAGGTCTAGAGCTTAATGTTTTGATTTGTAGTAACTTTAAGGCATGGAGAACCCAGTTTGTTCAAGGCGTGACCCTGGGGTCAAAAAAAGGTTACGCGTTTTTGGGTCAAAGTTCAACACTTTTGCAAATATGATAACTTTTCATATTTTTTGCTTCTTGTCCAAAACAGCTGGACCAATTCCACCCAAACTTAGTAGAAGGCATCCATAGGGGAAGGGAAATCATATTTGTTCAAATGAAGGGGTTCGGCATCCAGGGGCGCCTTTTTGGAGGGCCAAAAGGGGGGAAATTTGACAAAATATCAAAAATCTTCTTCTAATAAAGAAGAAGGCCTAAAACTTTATGCTTTGGTATGTATTAATTTTAGGGCATGGAGAACCAAGTTTGTTCAAAACGTGACCCTGGGGTCCAAAATAGGTTACGCATTTTGGGGTCAAATTTTAACACTATATATATTTAGCAAATATGTTAACTTTTCACATTTTTGACTTCTTTTCCTAAACAGCCTAACCAATTTCATCCAAACTTCGAAGAAGGCATCCCTAGGGGAAGGGGTATCAGATTTGTTCAAATGAAGGGGCTTGGCCCCTAGGGTAGCCATGAAAGGGGCCAAAGGGGTTTAATGCTTTGGATTTTAGTAACTTTAGGGCATGGAGAACCACCTTTGTTCAAGGTGTGACCCTAGGGTCAAAAGTATTCAAATCAGATCCAGATGGACGTTGAGGCCCCATGGGCCTCTTGTTGTCATAAGAATCACTGTTTCGTTGTTTTCTGTGCATGTTTAATATGGAACTCTTCTCAATGAAGGTAAAATCTTGCATACTGTATGTAATATGAGGAGCGTATGTATTGAGACATATGGTATGTGGTAATTAACAACAATGCTTTGCTTAAAACTTGATATTTTTTTTTAATTTAAATAAATTCGAGAGAACATCTTATGCTTTGTTGTTTTATGACCCCGCTTTAGTAGTCGGGGCATAAAGTGTTTGCCTTTTCCTTCTGTCTGTCCGTACATCCGTCGGTCACATATTGTTTAGACTTTTTGATCGCCTCCGTTCACTAGAAAATTTAAGTCCCACAGACTTGAAACTTCCTCTTCTGTTCACCTTGAAGTGTTCTATCCATAAAATAACAGGTAGTTCGGCTTGACCTTTTCTGACCTAGACTTTCCACTTAATTGTTTTCACTTTGAATCTTGGTTAGACGGTTTTTACGCCCACCTTTACTAGGAATTTAAGTTCCATAGACTTATAACTTCATATGTGGTATCTCCTTGAAGTGTTCTTGCCTCAACTTCAGAATTATGGTAATTTGACCTTACCTGACTTAGATTTTCCACTTTATGATTTAACTTAGAATCTTGGTTAGACTTTTTGATCGCCTCCGTTTAGTAGGAAGTGTAAGTCCCACAGACTTCATACGTGGTTTTACCTTTAAGTGTTCTAGCCATCAAATCAAAGGTATGTCACTTTGAACTTTCATGACCTAGTTTTTCCACTTCATCGATTTCACTTGGATTCTTAATTGAACTTTTTGCTCGACTCCGTTTACATGGAAGGATACGTCACATATTGAAAATTAATGTTTTCTTCGGCGAATTCTTCACATGAAAGTCTCGTAAAGTGGCTATCACCTTTTGTCACCTAGATTTTGCTGAATTTTGCTACGACCTTCAATTTTCGGAATATGCATGTTTTACAAACATTTTCTAGTTATTTAGATAAAAAGAACGACAAGGTTGAATAGAAATTGCCATAAATGGCATTGCAATAACCATTTCAAAGTGGTAATATAGTAAATCCCATTTGCCATCCATCCTTAAGATTCCTAGTTGTGCACAAGCAAAAAAGGGGTGTGTTGAAAAATCCAAAAGCATCCGACCATTAGCATATGCCCTTCGAATATTTAATGTGTGCAAACTTCTAACTGTTTCCAGTATTTACAGTGTTGATGTCACACATCAAACCCCTCAAACTATCAAGTATGAATATAAACATTTTACATAATTGCTAAGTGGCAATAACTCTTAAACATCGTCAAATCCATTAGGGTATTCACTTCGTGCTGTTAGACTGGTGC
>JAUMGZ010205182.1:0-12295 GCA_032359645.1 Pododesmus macrochisma | reverse complement strand
CTTAATTTGTACAATCTTGAATTCCCTTCCCCTAAGGATGCTTCCTGCAAAATTTGGTTGAAATCTGCCCAAAAGTCGCAAAGAAGACTGTTAGAAGGCAAACTGTCAAATTAACCCTTTTTTGCCTCGCCCACCTGTCCCCTTGGGGTCAGATTATTTATTTGTACAATCTTGAATCCCCCTCCCATAAAGATGCTTCCTGCAAAATTTGGTTGAAATCTGTCAAATAGTCTCAGAGGAGATGTCGTTTAAAGGCAAACTGTAATATTTACCACTTATGGCCCCACCCACCTATCCCCTGTGGAGTCAGGGACTTCATTTGTACAATCTTGAATCCTCTTCCACTAAGGATGATTCCAACAAAATTTGGTTGAAATCTGCCCAAAGGTTTCAGAGGAGATGGCGTTTAAAGGCAAACTGTCAAATTTACCCCTTTGGACTGCCCATCTATCCCCTGGAGGGTAAGGGACTTCATTTGTACAATCTTGAATCCCCTTCCCATAAGAATGGTTCCTGCAAACTTTGGTTGAAATCTGCCCAATAGTCTCAGAGGAGATCGCGTTTAAAGGCAAACTGTCACATTTACCCCTTTAGGCCCTGCCTACCTGACCCAGGTCCTTCCGTTGTACACTCTTGAATCCCCTATCCCTAAGGATGCTTCCAGCCAAATTTTGTTGATATCTGTCCAATAGTCTCAGAGGATATGTCGTTTAAAGGCATACTGTCACATTTACCCCTTTTGGCCCCGCCAACCTGTCCCCTGGGGGTCAGGTCCTTCATTTGTACAATCTTGAATCCCCTACCCCTAAGGATGCTTCCAGGCAAATTTAGTTGATATCTGTCCAATAGTCTCAGAGGAGAGGGCGTTTGAAGGCATACTGTAAAATTTACCCCTTTTGGCCCCTCCCACCTATCCCCTGGGAGGTCAGGGACTTCATTTGTACAATCTTGAATCCTCTTCTCCTAAGGATGCTTCCTGCTAAATTAGTTTGAAATCGGCCAAAACAATTCTCAAAGGAGATGGCGTTTAAAGGCAAACTGTCAAATTTACCCCTGGGGGGGTCAGGTCCTTCATTTGTACAATCTTGAATCCCCTACCCCTAAGGATGCTACCAGCCAAATTTAGTTGATATCTGTCCAATAGTCTCAGAGGAGGTGTTGTTTAAAGCCAAAGTTAACCTTCTGTCCAGATGGACTAAAAATGGTTAGACCTGGGACACAGAATGAAAATGGTTAGACATGGGATGGAGAATGAAAATGGTTAGATCTGGGACACAGAATGAAAATGGTTATAACTATAGATATGAGATACAGTATGATAAACAGAATAAAAACTACATGTATAACCAACCTAAACCCAATGAAAAACTAACCCAAATCCTTGGACACAGAATGTAAAGTATAAGTTGTCGTAATCAATAGGGCACCAAGGGGAAAATTATCACTGACAGCAAATTCCAAGTTACAATCTCGGTCTCAGTTGGTTGATTTGATTTATGTAATGGTCAGAGTTGACCAAGAGTGTTAGACAAGACAGATTGGGTTGATTCGTGTGAATTTTGGACCGAATTGACTTACAGTACTGGGCCAAGTTAGAGTTTGATGGGCCGAGTTGTGTTTGGACTGAGAAGAACGTGGGCCGAGTTGACCAGCTTCTGTCAAAATCTAAGACTTTAAAATTAGGCATTCCTCTCACTACCTGCTTATTGCTAATCATTTCTGAGAAGGAGAAGGGCAGGTTGGCTCAGTGACAGGATAATGTGACAAAGTGAAGTATGTGAATTTATGTCTGTGGTGTGATATTTCAGTGAGACAGCACTATGAAGTCACTATAAGTGTGCACTGTTACAAGAAGACACTGTTTTTGATATGACCTAAACTTGAGTTGAAGGATATTAAACCCCAATAAAAAACAAAACAAATGTACAATTAGTGATGTACTTTACTTGCAACCTATCTGCGAGAACTATAGCTCATTTCAGCCTTAACATTTAGACACCACAAAGCTAGGTATTCAGGCTTTCTATTTACTTTTCACAGCAACCCAATTTTTGGATGCCTCAATAAACCTAACATAAAAAAAAATTCCAATGCGATTGAAAAGCAAAAGATATCTGTGGAACTTATTATTCAGCTTTATTCTGAATTGTAAAGATAATTGAATAATAATCTAAGATATGCAACCTACTGGCCAAAATGAGCTACAGTTTCAGCAGGTACTTGGCCCCTCAAATAGTGAAATGTTTACGACAGAAAAGATTTCTATGAAAAAAGTCCACTTTGAACCTTAGGTCCAGATATACCAAAGAACAAATATGTAGACATTATATTTGGCAAGGTTTATTCAGATGTATAAGATGGTGGAATATTAACAGCACAGAAAAAAATCATATATATTTGCATCACAGATAATTGGTGTAGTTCTTTAATGCACACATGAGACAACCAATTAAGATCATATGATTTACGAAATACATTGCATGTAATATTTACACATGATTTACATTGCATGTAATATTTACACATGTAACACAGTATTTACAATAATGATCATTTGGTACCATAAACTTTACCACTGTATGACAAAATAGCTAAAATATTGTAAAGAAAAATTAACTTTCACTACTTGTTATTATGGCAAAAATAGATGATTTTTTTTGACAATATACCAGTATTTAAAGTGTTAAAATTCAGACTGGTATGGTTTGTATACTTTGTTTACCAAATAAAACTACAAGTATAATTTCAGGTAGGATAAATTGCTTGACTTCATTTACAAAAAGATATGCATAGTAACCTATATTAACTGGAAGTTATCAAAAGTTATGAAGGTTCCAGTCTCTATATTAATTGTACATATTACAATCTTTGAAACACCTTAAATTAAACATTTTCAGTCTTATGTCTATCTGTTTCAATAAGTTGCAACTATTTACACTAAATATTTATGTTTAATTTATCAAAATTATTGCCATAGAAATGCATGTATATGAATGAACAAACCAGCAAGGATCTAGCATTGTAATGAACAATAGTAGATTCTATATTGTTTAACCAGTAATATCATGATTAAGATTTAATACTAAGCATAGCAGCATTGAACAAGAGACCCAATATTGGTCTTGGCACTCATTTTGTAGATAAACTGAGCCTGGTCGCCATGACAACCATCTTGGAAATCTGACAGACACAAATTTCTTTTTTGAGCAACTATTTGTTCTCAGGATACAATATATTAAGGTTTTCTGACACTGTATATGACAGTTCTGAAGTACATTGTGTTAATTTACAAAGTTCATGGGTGTCAAACTGAGCTAAAAACATATATTGTCTTCTCCTACCACAAACAAGTTACAACTAAACATGATATGAAGATCCTGATTACCAGTATTCAATTTCTAAAATTGAATAACTTGTTTCAAGATCAAATTAATCTGTGGATATTTGTTCTCAATGTTGGTATGTTGGACATATTAAACATGGAATATAACAAAATGTTTAAATTGATAAACTCTTATAATTATACCCGATGAAAAGTGCACCCATGAAATGGTATCTTTTTCAGGTAATAAATTATCAGAGTTAAGGATGACCGCTACTTGGAACGAAAGTCTTACAGATTCTGAGATTGGCTGATTTTCATTATATAAGTCATTCCACATACATGCTTATCATTTATGCAAAAATAAGGATAGGTCAATGATCTCTTTTCTGAGATATAAGTGTTCTAAATTTTGGCGGGAAAAGAACTAGAACACCGAGATTTTTCATAATACATGGACAAAAATAGATTTTTAGGGGCCAGAAATAATAGGGAAAGAGTCTTACAAAATTTTTAATATTTGGTAGATGGGAATGGAAGGTGTATATTTTAAGAATACTATCAGAAATATAGGGGTCAATGGGCAAACAATTTCTAATGTATAATTATGGAAAATGCAAGAGGAGTTACAAAAAAAACTAGGTACATATAAAAATGTGAACAGCGTGTATCCTTAAGTGTTATATCACAAAATGTATTCATCTGTGAATTAAGTAAGAGGCTACAACATACGTACTTAACAGACATGACTCTATCTGACTCCATTGGACATAAGTCATGAATTGTATACAGGAATGTTAAGAATAATTGCAATAGTTTAAGTTATGAAGTTTTACAATGAGGATATTAAACAAGAATTTACGAATGAACAAAAATAAATACACAATGGTTGCAAAGCTATGAGTTGATGTCTGATACACGGATTGCACGGATTAGTGACAAATATTGCAGCAGTATTCACTTATACAGACGATCCGATGTACGATGGGAAATTTCCACGTGAATCGCCATTTGAAGTTTCTTCTGAAAAGAGAAATGTTGTAAGAAATATTAAAATCAAATCATTATGTTGTTTTCTAGGTTAACAAGTAGGTTACTGCTTTGTCAAATCTGGATAAATAGCTGTTGGTTAGCAACTACATATGCAAAAAATGACTGTAACAAATATTTGATAATTTTTTATTCTGTCAAAAAGTCTTGAAATTAAGTCGTTTCTAAAGAATACCTTTAAGCGTTTGTTTCTGGTGAGCTAAATGTATGAATGTCCGAGATGTCCTTTTAATAATATTTCTTGGTCTGTGTGTGAACAAAGTTGTGAATACATAGACTTTTGTTGCGTTTGAAGTTTCTAAATGTGCTACTGATTTATTCGATGAGTTTCGATGTTTTGCATACGTTGAATACATTATTTCTAAGTGATGTTTCCCTGTTTAGTTAATAAATGTATATTTGGTTGATTTTTCTGTGTGCGCCCAACGTTTTCTTATTGTTTGCCAATGTCCATGGACTTACGGCTTTAGAATATCGTCTTTGTTTTTCGATTTACTACTTTCTAGTTGTTTAAGCATACATATGTGTTTAGACTTACTTCGGATGGTTATATCTTCAGAACTCTTTCGCAGATTTGACACATTTGTAGATGACGATGAGTCGTTTCGTCCCGATGAACTCGAATAATCTAAATAAGTATATAAATAATGTGGTTATTTGAGGATACGAACAAACCACAATCTTTCAAACAGTAACCGGCAAGAAAAAACACATATATATATATCATATTTATCGGAGGCATGTTTTAGATTCCGTTTTTTTTAATATACACACATGTATATTTTTCCTAAAATTGAAAAGAAATATTTTGAAATCATAACAGTTTTGCAAACCAATGAATATCATGAATGTATTTTAAAACGTCAGAAGATGCACAACGTGAAGATAATTAGACTAACACTTTCGCTGATAATTTACTTTTAAATTTACAAATTATTACTATTGAACCATTTGATAACATAATGCTGAACAGACAACAGTAGTGTATTATAATTACAATGTTAATTGATAGAGAAAACAATTGCATACGTAACTTAAAGTTTAGTCATCTGTTTATTGATATTAGTAAAGTGTTCAAGAAACATGCAAACGTTCTTCAAAGTTATTGTTAATCAAACAAGAAGCATTTATATTCGACATTTAACATAAAGTTTTAAAGAGTCGAGTGACTTCTTTATGAAAATATCTTTAATACAGAGGTGCAAAGAAAAGTAGGTGCTTTTGTAAGTTTGTTTTTTGGCGGTACACACCAAGACAAAAAAAAACAGAAAACAGAAAAAAAAGAAGACGCGAATGTAAAGGCACGCCAACAGTACAATAAGAAAATGTCGGTCGACAAGGGACAGGTATATTCTCAATAGAAGTTCTAAAGTCAGCTGTGATAATTCACAATTTATTCTAAGTTGTGATAAATTAGACATTATAGCAATGACTAGAAGGAAATGATAATAACCTATTGTTTTCTAGAGATTAAATTTTCATCACTAATACAATGTGCTTGTTAACATGAAAATACATTCGTTTGTGTTAAATTAGTCATGAATATGTTAAAAAAGTTACAGAAGAGTAGCAACACAATGATGTTATACCTGAAACGTATTTGTTTGCTTTCGCTGCTGCAAGACAAAGCACTTATCTTTGAGTAACAATATTAGGTATATTCTAATAATTTCACTTTCAGTAGTTTCATAATATCACTTTAAAACACCATAGAATATGTACAAACACTATAGAATATGTCCATTACTGTTGTCACTAAATATTGCTGTAGTGAACTCTACCTCTAAATGAATTCGTAATTTTTTTTAAAAAAAAAGAACGTTTTTAAAAGCGTTTTTGCATATCTTGCCATGGACTTTATTTGAAATATGAACTAAATCATTGATAGGACCTTAATTGTGTTCATTAATTTACTCAAATTGTAAAGTTCATGTGCTGAAGTGTTTATGTAATGATAGAGTCCACGTCATGCCTTGCGCACAAACATTAAGTATGCCACTATGTTCGATTTCAACATTGAAAATATCCCCCATTTGAAACTATTAATATGAACCTACCAACCGCTCAATTTGTGTTCCAATACTGATGAAAAAGTATCAATGAGAAATAATTGGAATCTAGCTACATGTAACCAGTTTGATGCGATAAAATAATACCTGAGTAGTTATTCACAAGGCTACTTTTTTATATTAATTGTTTTCTGTTGAGATTCTCAGTTTTTCATTAGGCTTTATTTCAGTCTTTCCTTCTTGTTGGTACGCAATTTTTCCCCGAAATTGTTGTATTCAGAATTTTTGTACCTATCAATGTGCATGGCAAATTAAAGCGGACAAGATATATGTTTCCACAAAACTGGGTTCGTGAATTTACAGTTCAATTTAAATAACAATATAGGAACTCCATGCAAAGTTCATGACGAACCAATCAACATTAAATATTAAGTCTCCACTCACCTTTGCTAGACGTTGTGGTATCTTGTTTATCGTAACAAGGTAGGGCTCTTGTATATGCTTTCCTAGCCTCAGCATTAAGACAACAATAGAATATGAATATAAATAATCCTTGGAGCGAATTAAATATCGTAAATAAATATTGAAAAATTATTCCTCCAGTGCCCTGGACGGTAAACACCGCAAATATCCAGGTCAGTCCCAACAGGATCATAACACTGACCACTCTTCTCAGCCGAGCGGCTGTTGTTGAAGTGTCTGTTTTCTTAATTTGGGGTCCCGACATCCCCAACAATTGACGGGCTACGAGAACAAACGCAATAGCGTTGAGTATTAGAATCAATAACACAGGAGCCAAAAATGCAGCATAGAATGCTATAGGTGCCAACCAACATCTGAAATAGAGAAAAGGTTTCATTTTTTATATTTTTCACAATATATTTTAAAAAAAAGTTACTTTTTAATATATTTAATATTAATATAATTCATCTAATATCTGATCATTTTGTTTTTTATACCTATGATGGATAATACCTTAAATAATTTCACCTTGTCCTCAACCTTATTTAAGCTGATGTTATTGGATATTTGTTACTTAACTAGGTTCAACTTTCGTATCCCCGATTGACCATTTGTATATATGTTTTACTAGCCTAGATATTTTTGTTTTTATAATAATGGAGCGGTTAATTGTTGAAATACTCGACAGCAACGTAAAGTTAATTTTAATACACTTTTTACCAAGGTTCAAAATTGTGTGATTTGGTTGTTGCCGTTTGTCAATATGATTTGTTCTATTGATTCAGTTCATCATGTTTACTGAGATAATAAAAATCAATAAATGAAACAATTACGGAAAACAGGCTTGAAATTCAGAGATGCTTTAACCTTATTTTGCAAAAAGCGTTAAATAAAAAAACAAAATTAAAAATCCAAATATATATACACATACATGTCGCCTGCTTGGTATCCGTAGTTGTCTGTTTTGTTAATACCCAGCGTGATTGCAACAACAATTAGCGGAAATCCTATAACGACATTAAGAGCTTGAATTAGTGTTTACATTTTCTTCCTCTGTAATTGTTGGTACATGAAATGTGATAATAATTTCTTTGTCATAAAGAGAATAAAGTAATGACATACCACATTTTGTTTAAAGATTAATTTAAAATTGTAATAATAGTAATAAAATGATTTCACAAGAGAACGTTCAGATCCTTGAAGACATAATGCGTAGATGTTTAGCTTCACAAAGATATTAATTTTCTATATATTATTTAAAATCATCTCAATTCTGTTTCTGTATTTCTAAGTATGTTGGTTTCACTTGACACAATGATCACTTAATTAAGAAACTAAACTGAAAGCTACAGAATTTAACTGGTATCAAACTAAACTATAAGGAAAAGCGCAGTAATGGGGAGTTATTGCATTAATCAGTGTCTGAAATAACGGTGCTCATTATTCAAACAAATATCAGATCGTTCAAACAAGTGATATGTTATTCCGAAAATAAAAGATATTTCCATTAGCCATGGTATATATAGTTTTGAACGAATATTCGCAAGTCTCTATATCATGTTTCATATTACATGTACTTAATATAAAAATTATATTGAATACTGAATACAGAAACCAGCTTTTTTGTATGTGTAAAGGGCTTATTGTCCGATCAACAGCTAAGGTCATTTACGGACGTACCAGTTTTACTGGTTGAGGAAACCGGAGTATCCGGAGTAAACCACCGACCTACGGCAAGTCACTGGCAACTTTCTCACATAGCACGCCCCGGACGGGGATCGAACTAGGAGATGCAATGCTCTTATGATTACAAGTCGGCAACTTTAACCACTGGGCCACTAAATCTACATTTTTTAAATGAAAATGAAAACATCACGAACTAATAAAAAAGCTAGAAGCGAAACCATGTGTTCCCGATATGGTAAGCGTATCCTGCTACACATGTGTCACCCGCCGCGATGCATCCGTGTCTTTCTGGTGTACGGCAACCACCATAGGAATATGTCACAGGTATGGTGACGAAAGGGCAAAGGAGAAAAACCATTAACAGTAGAGGAATAGTAGTATCAACGCTATAAAAAAGGCAGAGCTGTACATATAGGGTGAGGAGGAGTACCCCCCTTTTCATGACCACATTCTACTTGTTACTTCAGGTACTTTGGCAAGACATTTTCATATTATTTTCGGGGTGTGGCTTTAATCCACCGTTTCCATCTTAAATTGTAACCCTATCCTTTGGCTTTATAGTCCTGTCTATTTTTAATTCATTTTCGCAAACGCGTCCATTAACGGTGGCTGCGTTGAAGCTAGACCTGGAATTTGGGACGAGTGTTTTTCACACAGACTATTCGCTCTTTCCGAAATATTATATTAGTTAGAGGCATGTATATATTGCATGTTTGTTTTCTTAAAATGTATTTAAACCCCTCAAATATCTAATTTAACCATTAAGAAATTATTGTAATCTGATGTTCTCATACAATTCTCCCTGATCAGTTCTTGCTTCATTATAATATTTCTTAAGCGACGAGTTAAGCACACGTATTTTAATTTGTCTACTTTCTAACTATTCTAACGGGACATTGGGTTGCTTTTTTGTGTTGACGGCATCCTTACTGTCAATTATGTCTTTCAAATTGACATTTGACATCAATGCAAACCGTCTGCAGTGTAGTGTCGACGTCATTTTTGTTGTTGGAGAAAACGCCTGGTGATATCGTAGTCTCACATATAGTTGTGTAGTTAAAATCAATTGATGACGCCAATAGTTTTCAGATTAAAACCTATACAATGCAATGATGCTATATATTCTTATTGACAAAGTACTATTACTTTTTGATTAAGTACAGATGACCACACTTTAACCGATCAACAATGAGAATAAAAATGCCGTTTTTCTAATGCCCTAAATGTATATAATACTTCGAGAAATTTGTATCGCTAAGGACCCAAAGCTTTAAAAAGGTTAAGTCGTTCGGAAATTTACTCAATCAATTATTATAAATTATTCCCTTTGTAGTTCTATATGCGAAGTCCTAGTATGTGTTGTCTTTATGTGTATTGTACATTGTATTTTCTGTATGGTGTGTATGTACCTTTTCCGATTCATACCGAGTCAGGTTTGACTTGTTGTCTTCACCCTGAGTTATGAACACCGTAATTGAATTTAGAAAAAGAACGTATTTACCGTACAATTGATCTCCATATTTGCCTTTCACAGGCACCATACACTTTCATTCGGAGCATGAATTCAACCAAAGAGACCAAGGTCATTTCGAAAAAATGTGTAAGAGAGACAAAGAATATAGTCTACTGCCAACTGCTTTGCCAGAAATCATAGGTACGTTTCCATTTTAATTAATTCGCTTTCATAATGCGTAGGTATATTTTTATTCATGTTCCTTCACACAGGGAATTGTTTGTTTTTTTGTCTCTACTTGATATTGCTCATATCAGTTTGCAAAATATATTTATTGTTCTTGATTGTGGTACAGTGAAAAATAACACACTTTCAATTGAATTGACATTGTTCGTTTTTTTATTCCATCTGGACCGAAGGTCCAAGGTAGACTTTTCTCATACAAATCCCGTCCGTCGACTGTCGTTAACATTTGCTTTAATTGACATTTCCTCTGAAACTACTGGGCAAACTTCAACCAAATTTGGCGGGAAGCATTCTTAGGGTCCGGGGATTCACGATTGTACAATTGAAGTCCCTGAACCCCCAGGGACAGGTGGGTGGGGCATACAGGGCTAAAGTTGACAGTTTGCCTTTAAACGTCATCTCCTCTGAAACTACTGGACAGATTTAAACTAAATTTTGAAGGAAACATCATAAGGGGGTGCAAACTTGTACAAATGAAGTATCTGACCTGTAGTGGACAGATGGGCGGGGATAAAAGGGGTAAATTTGACAGTATGCCTTTAAGCTACATTTGCTTTGAAACTTCTGGGCATATTTCATCAACCAAATTTGGCAGGAAGCATCCTTAGGGAAGGAGATATATGATTGTACAAATGAAGGTCCTGACACCCCGGTTGACAGGTGGTTTTGGCCAAAAGGGATCAATTTGACAGTATGCATTTAAACGACATCTCCTCTGAAACTACTGGGCAGATTTCAACTAAATTTGGAAAGGAAGCATCCTTAGGGGATGCAAGCTTGTACAAATGAAGTATCTGACCCACAGGGGACAGGTGGGTGGGGCATAACGGGGTAAATGTGACAGTTTGCCTTTAAACGACATCTCCTCTGAAAATACTAGACAGATTCTAAATTTGGAAGAAGCATCATTAGGGGGTGCAAATTTGAATAAATGAAGTATTTGACACTCAGGGGACAGGTGGTTTTGGCCAAAAGGGGTAAAGTTGACAGTATGCCTTTAAGCGACATCTGCTCTTAAACTACTGGGCAGATTTCAATCAATGTTGGCAGGAAACATCCTTAGGAGAAGGGGATTCAAGTTGTTTGAATGAAAAGTCTGACCACCCCCTTCCCCTCCATGGGGACAGGTGGACGGGGCTAAAAAAAGGGTTAATATGAGAGAATGCCTTTAAAAGATATTAGGGGATGCACACTTGTATAAATGAAGTATCTGACACCCAGGTGACAGGTGGGCGGGGCTAAAAGGGGTAAATTTGACAGTATGCCTTTAAGCGACATCTGCTCTTAAACTACTGGGTATATTTCAATCAATTTTGGCAGGAAACATCCTTAAAGAAAGGAGATATAAGATTGTACAAATGAAGGTCCTGACACCCCGGTTGACAGGTGGTATTGGACAAAAGGTGTCAGTTTGACAGTATGCCTTTAAACTATATCTCCTCTGAAACTACTGGGCAGATTTCAACCAGATTTGGCAGAAAGCATCCTTAGGGAAGGAGGATTCAAATTGTTTGAATGAGGAGTCTGACCCCCTTTCCCTCCCAGTGGACAGGTGGACGGGGCTAAAAGGGGTTTATATATGACAGAATGCCTTTAAAAGACATCTCTGAACCAAATTAGGCAGGAAGCATCATTGGGGGAAGGAGATATACGATTGTACAATGAAGTCACTTACCCCCTGGGGAAAAGTGAGCGGGGCCAAACGGGGTAAACTTGACAGTATGCCTTTAAACGATATCTCCTCTGAAACTACTTGGCAGATTTCAACCAGATGGACGTTAAGGCCCAATGGGTAGTGAAAGAATACAGTATTGACAGTCAAACCTGTCTATAAAGACCACCAAACATACCAGAATAGAGTGGTATATATGGAGGTTGTTTTTATTTACAGGTAAACAAAGTGTAATAAGACGTTAAGTGGCCTGCTTTTAGTGGTCTTTTTTTACAGATGGTCTCTTAATAGAGATGGTCCCGCAAACAGGTTACACTGTATTTCATCACGAAATTCCATTAAAAAAAACTAGAAGCGATATGATTCACAGCTTTTGGTATATAATCTATTGTTTG
>JAUMGZ010205171.1:0-12295 GCA_032359645.1 Pododesmus macrochisma | reverse complement strand
GTTGTTGTTGTTGTTGTTGTTGTTGTTGTTGTTGTTGTTGTTGTTGTTGTTGTTGTTGTTGTTGTTGTTGTTGACCATTTGTTTATATTCCATCTTGCGTGAACTATGGAACATGAAATTAACATTGTTCTTTAATTCATGTGTGCATATCTCCAAATGACAACGTACCTTTATGTTCGCAAATGTGTGTAAATAGACATCTTCAAATAAACTGAAAATATTTTCAAATGAATTGGAACTCTATATAAATATTTGAACCTATCTTAAAATTGAAGATGTAAATGTTGCGTTCCATAGTTGTTGTTGTTGTTGTTTATTGGTATTGCTGCTGTGTCTGTGCTCCGTATTTTTACTTAGTATATGATATCTGAAAACCGTTTCTGCGCTTCTATCACCATTTACATACACCTGATTGTAATCGTCTTCTTTATTAAACATTAACCATTTATTTTGTCCACCGTCCTTGAGTGTAGCAATTATCACACCTGATCGACTACAGTGATCCTTTTCGCGCTCTGCATATGTATATTAAGTGTCAACAATATTGCCTTCAATAAAGGCCACACTATATGGTGCGAAATTAAGCACACATCGCACTGATCAACTTGCGGTCAAGGTCATTAATATAGGGACCTAGACAATGTTTCCCAACAAAGTGATGAGAAAATAACAACAAAAATAGAAAAGTAACTATCTAATCACAGAAAGTATTTTAAATACACTAAGGAATAATATGAGGGAAATAAATGATGACCTTTCTTTAACGAGGAGTTCTAAATAAGGATGCAAGCTTTTAAAGGTTTCAGCTCAACATGCTAATAATATACACTGGAATTGTGCACAAAGTTTTGTGTGTGATTCTTAAGTTAACACATTCAATGTGTTATTTCTTCATTTTTCACTGCGCATTTTGAAAATTTCGGGTTTTTTTAAATTTATTTTGCAATTTTTAAATGTTAATGTCTACTTTTAAATCTGTGTGTATTTTAAATCTCTTTGTGTATTTTTGGAAGGTATTAAACGTAGTTTTGACGAGAACCGTGTGCCATACTATCACCCTTTATGGTAGTTTTTTTAACCAGTTGGTAAATCAGGCAAAAGTTTATCTTGCCATCAGAAATCTTTTACATCGTTTTAACCCATGAACCGTGTAGGACAGGGTGCTGAAAATGTTCTACCTTAAACAGCACGTAAATTTAGAAACATGGCCGTGTTAATATACTTTTGAAGTGTCCGTTTAATACAAAACTTCGGAACACGTAATAGTTACGACTCCGGGAGAACCATTAGTTTTAAGAAATCGGTTTAAAAATCCAATACTCCAAAGAAACATTATAATACCACAAAACGGATCATCAGCACAATAAATACTTCAAAGAAAAATCAACACTACTGCTGTCTCGACTGCTGCTTAAATATTGGATTGATCTTCTTTGTTCTAAATCCTCTTTACCGTAAGCCTATCACACAAATTATTATTATAAGAGTTCTAGATATAGTTAAAAATAGGACGCGTCCGTGTTTATGTTATTCAGTGTTATGTTATCATTTATAAAAGGCAAGACAAGACAACGTAAGACAAATAAGGCGTATGAGAAACGAAAAGGAAAACATAGCATTTAAACGGGAAATAAAGACATGCCATCAGTTTGGAAACCAACTGTGCGATAGAGTTGTGTGACACTTAAAACCTAATTCAAATGGACGCTCTGTAGCAACCATTAGTGTAACAACAACCTTTTGTGTAACAACAACCATTAGTGAAACAACAACCGCAAGTGTAACAATGTTACGGGCAACCGCGTATGATTTTAATGGTAGAATAATGACCCCGGGTAGATTTTCTACAGAATTTAAACGTAGAATAATAACCCGGGTGGTTTTTTCAAGGAGGTCATTTTTTAACGTTACAGTAATGTTAAAATATTATCCCGTAAAAAAGCTGAAGAATTTGGTTTGTATGAGCAGATGGTCTTTATACTCAGATGGTCACTAGGAATGTTTTTCTTTAATGTAAAGCCATGTCACAAGGTCGTTTTCTAAGTCACTGTTTTTAATATACTTTCTTTAAGAAAAAGGGGTCTATTTTCAACGGCAATGGGTCAACTTTTTACGGGTACTCGGGTAATATTTCTATGTGAAAAAATGACCTCGGGAACCTATTCTACGGGGTCATTTTTACACTTTACACCGGCGTCTTTTAGAGTACAACTTTACACACCAATTACGAAAATTTGGCATATTGGACCTGAATCGAAATTCTTTACAGATCTTACATATCGAATGTCAAAAGTACTCATTAATGTAATGGAACAAATGGTGTCCTTTGTACCATCTTTACATATAGAAACTCAATTTGAAATGTTCCCACACACACACACGCACGCACGCGCACTGTGAATTTCTGCTTTCAATATATGTTTTAACCAAAAAGCAAGAAAAAACAGGATCATCAGAACAGAAAATATTGAAAGCAAACCATATTAGCCAGATATTAAATCATCACCGAAATGAACTAGCAAACCTAGACGGCCCACCGTATAGAGCATCAAATTTATAAGTGTAACGCACCAAACCAATGACTAATATTCTGTTGTAGAAAGTTTATAGAAAATTGTCCAGTATTTCCTGATCTATTTCGGAAAATCCATCAAATAATACATATATAATCATTACCGACACATAACCAGAAAAAATACTAATTTCCTGGTTTATACCACAGGGACGTGCTGTTTGATTGCCTTCATATAAATTACCGCTCCCTAACAGTCACGTTACGCGCCGTTCATCATTAGGAGCCACAGATGATATCCGTGTCAAAATCATAGAATGTATATATAACTTTTAGTATCACAAATAACTTTTTTGCACAGATTATTGCCGCTTTCTCGAATGATTTGTCTTGGTTACTTTACAATTCGACTTCGGATTCTTCAACTGTATTAGGAAGAGCATGCGAACGTACTGTCACCTCTGTTGACGGTATACTCAATCAGGTAGGCAAGTTTGCATGCATCATTGATATAGAAAGCTAAACGGGTTGGAGGTTATATGTTTCGAATAAGGTCACAAAAAACAGACAGGTCATGGTATAGAGACAACATAAATAACAGCGCTTCCATCGGAAGAGAAAAAATCTAGCGTTCCACAGGGAATGCTTAGAACAAAACATATTTCCATTTAAATTTCGAGAATAGTATGAGTCAGTCTGTCTTTTTGTTATAGAAAAATTCCACTGACGTGGATAGGGTTGTCATAACAGCTGTCCAGAGAAATACTTCTGAATGTTCCTAGTTTGACTGTGTGGGCACATAGCATCAGGTGTTTATACACATACATTTCCTTACCCACCATGGACCACTTGCCTTTGTTTATAGAGGGTGTTTTCTATTCTATTGAGCGTCTGTTGTTGTTGTTGACAGTTAATTCGTAGCAAGTCCTTAACTATAGAACGGCGAAGTCCTCTCACGCGGAGAATTGGGGTTTTGTCTCGTGCAGATATTCTATTTATTGTGGCCGTTTCCGTTTGCAAGGTTGTATTGTTAGCACCAAACTCATATAAATCAGTATTTGAAATTGTATTTGGAAATGTTTGTTTTAATTATGGCTAAACGTCACTCCAAAACTTTGTATTGATATCATGAAAAATTACCAAAGCAGGGGAAAAACAAACGATACGACAGGCAAAGAAACGGCGATGACAGGAACGGGAAATAAACGCAACAGGGACTGTACAGAAAGAAGAATGAACCCATGCAATGACCTTTTCATCTTTTCTTATATCTCATATGGGCATTTTTTGCGTGGATTAAAAATTACTGTACACGGGATCACCCGCTTTGTTTCTCCTCCGAAGGACGTACCGATCTTTGTCTGACCTCTAACCTTCAACCTGTCTGAGCTAAGTGACCCTACCCGGAACTACCATGCAGGAACATAAGCCCCAGACAGCAACATCCCCCAATTTAAAGGTTTAAGGCATAGAGAAGCTTTTTCCGGACCAGAAATTCAAACAATAGTTTAGATATTTCTCAAAGAAATACCTTGTTCAAGCTATATATATATATTATCATAGTAGACTGATATTATGCTACAACTTTTAAAAAGATGTTTCACTTCCAGCGCTTTGTTTCAATATTCCTTAGTTTCAAAGAAATGTCAAACAAGTTGTATACGAAAAACTGTATCAAGGTTACTATCCTGACCTTTTCCAGAGCCAAGTACCTTACATGACATACATCTCAATCGGAGGGACTGATGGCCAAGGAACGTAAGCAGACATCTAATTACAACAAAATACATGACACATATATTCCCAAACAGCAGTACGAGTGGAATCAAATAGTTATCAGCTGTGACCATTATCACATTTAACTCAATAAATGTGAGAGCACGAGGACGTATACTGACAAATGTGACAATACTTATTGTATCCAGAACAATTGTCACAAGCATTACATTTCTATTTGATTATGAGAAGACTTAAAGAGATGTGTACTTCAATATAACATATCATATTTAAAGTGTGAATGGTATATAATGTATCGAAAATGGTTTTCTATACTGGATTCCTATGTCATGTCCACTATAATGTATTCTGACTATGTATCCATTTTACCCTTGAGCGTCCATTGGTAGCTCGACTTTTGAATTAGACCTTGAGTCTCTAGTACATCGCGCTCAGCAAGATGGTTACTTTGCTGTTAACTATAAGAATAAAATCATACCAGCAAGAAAACGATTGTAAACAACTTTTATAGTTACTATGATGCATATGGATAACAGTTAAATGTAAATATAAACATGGTCATCAGGATACTGACACGCAATGCATGTCATACACCAAACGCTAAAGAATTTGGCAAGATGAACGTTTACTGACCATATTGCTTCTGTTGTATAGATTTCTGTCTTCTTAATTGTATTTTAGAGTGTATTTGGTTATCGTAGAAACGTGTTTGCGTGTTTTCCAACCAAAGGTGACATTAAGTTCTGAGATAAAAGGATATACCCTAAATCTCTGAAATATAAACGTAGCATTCACTGTAAATACGCTATTGTAACTGTATATCGCTGAAAAAAATACATAAAGGTGGTACACAATTCCATTATTTAAATGAATGTTCTTGCATTTGAATTCCGCCAGGGAGTTAAGATAAGAAAATATACGTATAGCTGGCAAAACACAATCATAGTGTTTTCCTTGATAACACTCCGGATGCTACCATATTGTATTTCTACTTTATAAGTTCTTTTTAATATATATATATATATATATATACATTATATCTATAAAGAAAGGCAAGTTGACTTTATCAAAGTTATTAAAATTCTACATGTGTTCATATTTGTTCAAATGATGGGGTCCAGTACACAGGGAGGGTCACTTAGGGGCCCACATGGGGATAATTTGACAAAATTTCAAAAATCTGCTTATGCCCTAGAAGGCCTAGTGCTTAATGCTTTGGCCGTAACTTCAGGGTATAAGAGAACAAACTTTGTTCAAGGCATGATTATAGGGTCAAAATTTAAAATTCCAAACATTTACTTATAGGCCTATCAAATCCAGATGTAAGTTAATCCCCAATGGGCGTTTTATTTGTTTTGTCAGGGTTTAACGTTACTTCCAGAATATCTTACTGTATCGCGCCAGAAAGACCAAAGAAGTAAAACTAAACGATGCTATTAGAACAGAAGCGGCGATAGAAACGGGAAACAATATGGACAGTTAAGAAAGAATGATAAGCCGATGATAATAATACCCATGCCAATTCTAACAAAAGTAAGTGGTTATCCCAATACACGGATATTAATTTACACATTTTCCTATCAATAGTTTTCCTATCGTTATAAATTTCTGTTCCAATAAGAGCTGTCTCCATGTTGAAAACTGACACCCCTGCTTGTCACAAGTTTATTGATAAGGTTTTGAGTTACATTGAAAACATTCCTAGACAAAGACAATTTATGAGAAAAGAGGCAGAAATTCATGTAAATTTTTTTTGCAGCGATGCCTTTTTAGTATTTGAAATTCTGCCATGCCATGATAAATGAACATACAAAATTTGGTAAACCTAAATTTATTATTTGCGGAAACTATTTTCAAGACAATATGTCTTAACAAGGAAAGATTTATAAGAAAATGGACAATAACTCTAGCCAAACGACGTCATTATGTAATCGTAGTCTGAAACAAGAGGAGTGGAGTTTTTAGAACAAAGAACAATGACAAACTATCAACAGCAGCATCAGAATAAAAACTTCCCACTTCCACATAAGACATTTCTTACTTATATTTGCTAGTCTCTCTTTTCTAGTTCATTCTGGTGGTGACTTTTTGAAGAAGCTTGTTTGTTTGTTAATAACCTTAATTCTATTGATCCTATTTCTTATTGTTTTAAGATATAGACATACATTAAAAAAAATACTCTTTAAGGCGATGTCAAATATGTTAACAATAACCACCAGAATGAACTTATAAGGTGAGACGAGCAAGAATGTGGAGGTGGGAAGTTTTTATTCTGGTGCTGAATTATTTGATGCTTCTGGAATGCTGGAAAAAACTAATTTGACCGTATTTCAAAAGAATCTCTGGATATCTTCTGTAAAACTTGCCAAATGTTTTACGTAGTTTATGATTTCGATTACCGTGTGTAAAATAAGCTTGGTGGTAAGGTCAATATTACGAGACTGAAAGTCGGTGAACTTAGAACGTGCTCGGGCATACCGAATTAATTGAGAAATATAAATGCCGTATGAAAGAAATCGTGGGATATCTACATCAAGCCATAGGTTGTTATACCCCCTCTTCAACGAAGTTGGTGGTAAATAGTGTTGGCTACGTCCGTCCGTTCTTCCGTGTGTGCCTGTATCCGTCCAAACAGCTTCCAGATCATATCTCCCATGATTTTTTACATACTGTAATGAAACTAAGTATATGGGTATTTAAGCTGAAGACGGTGTGTCGCATACCATAAGTAGGTCACGGTGACCAGTGCCTTGACATTAGACCTACATTATTGAATATCGGTTTCCGGAGCATATCTCCCATGTTTTTTCACATATCGTTATGAAATTAAGTATATGGGTACTTGTGTGGAAGGTGGTCTGACGGATACCATGAGTAGGTCACTGCGACTGTCACCTTGACCTTTGTCTTACATAATTGAATATATTTGTTATCAGAGCATATTTCCTCTACTTTTGCACATACTGTAATGGAACTTAGTATACGAGTACTTTTGTGTATCGTGGTGTGTCACATATCATAAATAAGTCACTGTGACCTCTGACTTGACCTTTGACAAACGTTATTTAGAATATTGGTTTCCCGAGCATACATCTCCTACACTGTCACAACTACAGTAATGACACTTGATCAAGTCGATGTGTGAGTACATGTGTGAAAGGAGGTGTGTTGCAAACCATAAGTAAGTCAGTGTGACCACTTCTTTGACCTTTTTAACCTAAATGATATGATTTTTGTGTTTTTAGTATACTTTCACACATATAATATTGCACTTGCTATATAAATATATGCACAGGTAGATGCGATTAAGGTGTTGTACACAAAAGCGGGGGTATCTATGAAGGGCCCCTTTTAGTTACATCTAGTTTAGAATTTGATATCCAAAATCATCCCTTTTGTCGATTATTTTGATATGAGCTTTTCCATTAACAATGCGAATCTCCGTGTCAAAACCATGGCGAAGAATTATCATATTGGTTAGTCCTGGTACATGTAATGCTTAGTTCTTTTTAAAATATAAATTTGGGTATTTTTTAAAATCAAGTTTGATGATATACTAAAATATTTGTAGTGTTTCAATTACTTAAGTTTGTAATAAAAGGGGATTTGTAAGAATTTTTTATTTTTTTGCCAATTTGGAAGCCAGTACATCGTAGAAACGTCGTGTTTCTGAACATTGATATGGAATGTATTATTGTCAGCAGTATGCTTAGTTATCACATATTGACAGCGATCATGTATTTCCAGGTCATTGAGGCAATATGTCAAGTACAGGGGAACAGTTGTTTAAACTAACTACCTGTGAAGTATGTTAATTAGTAAAGGACATGACACGACGAAAATATCCCAGTGTAAAGTGCGAAAAGTATAGACGGTAACGCCATTGCATGGGCTGGTCCTTCTTCTTGCACTTTTCCTTTGACTATCCGGGTTCTTTTCTATTCAAGCACTAGGTTTTTCTCATTCAGTTTCTTTTTCATTCCTGGCAGTTTAAGTTGGCTTAAGTTTTGCTGTTGTAACTCTGCGAGCACAATGATTGTTCATCAATGCCACTTTTCATATACTTAACTATATATGGAATATATAAATCTACCACGTATTAGCCACTGTTTTCAGCTTTATGCTACTAGGTTATGTCTAATATTCATGTTTCCAATTGCCTTTTGAAAATATGTTTTACTCGTTTAGACTTGTATGAACAATTGATGTGGGCGGTTAGTTGTTGAGATGATTTACAGCGCCATGAAGTGTATTAATTAAATTTTTAAATGTATGTTTGTACTTAATACTTCTAGTCTCATGCGGGAAGTGGGAAGGTTGAGGCCGCATTAACCGCTTTAACCACCGTTCTGGTTTCGTGCTTGGTGACCGTCCCAAGTCGGTCCGCATGGATTTCTAGTCTTGAGGGTTGTTGTGATGTCAAATTAATTTCTTACTTTCTGGTGCTTAATAATTGTATGCAGTTATTGTTTGTTTGTCAATGTCTCTCGTTCTGTTGATTCCACTCATACTGTTTTTTATACAATTTCACCGTAAGTTTGTTGAAGCAATGATTTAATCTACATGAAACCACAAACAATCAAAACAACGTTTTACTGCTGGTTTCCATTTTAATACGTCATAGATACGAATTATGTGTGAACAGAATCAACATCCAGCAAATACATTCAACTTTCTCTGTGTCACGTACGAAGTGTCTTGCACCAATGTTTTTTTTAATCAAGAGATGGACGTGTTTCTGTGAAACATTACGGTACTTTTAAGATTGCCGCATTCATTCTTCTACATATCTTCAATCTATTAGATTTATCTAAACTAATTAATCAACCATTGATTTCAGCTAAATTTACTCACTTTCTTTTGGTGTTTTCTATTGATCGTAAAAAGACGCATAAAAACTTGAAAATATGTTTTCATCATCAACACAGTATAACAATCGATGTTGTAAAAAAAAAGCATAATAAGACACCAAAAAACACACAGACATAAAACGACGGAGGCAAAGAAAGTGGCACATTTTTTATCTGTAAATACTGAACATATCAATCAAATTTGCTTTTTACTCATTCTATGGCTTTTAAAATCGCATAAAATCCATCACATGTCTGCCGCTTTCGTTTGTTTTAAAAGTGTCCATGCTGATTCTTCAGCTTAGAAAACGTCTTTGTTTTTCGTATTTTTACTTCGGAAAAAGAATACTTTATATTAAGTAGGCCGAATCTGCTTCGAGTCCCGGTTCATTGTGCAGCACTGATTGTCAGATGTCATAAAAAATTAACCAATATTTGATAGAATAATTAAATGATTAATATGATATAATATTTATAAACGTGCTCTGCAAAACGTTTGAAAACACTACTACTAGAAAATATAAACATTGAATTTGTGATCATTCATAAAGCATTTAATGTAAAAAATAATTGTGTTTTAGCTCAAAATGTTACCTTTGAGACGGTCCCTTATTACTATTAGCCTGGTGACACCCCTCCCCTTTTTTCTTTTGCTTCTAAGAAAGAAAATTGAATGCAGAGGAAAAACATTAGTGTTAACCTTTCCAGCTTTATCAGTATTTCACATTCATTCAACAATAAATTTTTCAAATTACACTTTTAAAATGTCCACATATTCCTAAACATGTTTTGTCCCAAAAGACTAGAAAACTTCAAAGTCAAACAGAAAGCAGACGAAAACCATCCGAATAAATATTTGTCTCATATCAAAAATATCAAAATTACTTTAAAACAAAAACAGTACAATCGTGCAAAATCATGTACCTAATGTTATGACCTAACCTCCTGTTTATCGAATTCAGTCTTTTATAATGCATTGTTTTCAATTTTTAAAAGTTATATTAAATTGAAAATAGCTCTTAACGTTCAAATAGCACACTTGAAGGTCACGTAATTGGATTTCTTCTGGTTTATATAGTAAGCCCAAGAATATTCATTCTGAATCTACTTCAATATACTCCCCTCAGTGTATAAAAACAGTACCTTGTTGACACGATGCTACGTACTGAGCGTATCAAATTCTAGTCGCGTGTCAATCATTCTCCAAATTTAATCTACTTTTTATTGTGAAATTGTTTTTGTTTTAGGAAATCTATACGACAGTGTAAAAAGATCACAATTTGGATTATGCAGTTTGAATAAACGTTATTCTCTCTACTACTGAACTGGCATCTTCTCGTCTAATAAGCTTACACTTGTCTTCATTTTGTAGGAATTTGAAAATGGTTTATGTACATAAATCTATATCTATGGGTTTTATTATTTTTGGTATTCGCTTATTTTAAAGATAAAGCCATTTAAACTTTTAAAGGTAATTTATAGCAAGCAAATGTACAGCATACGAGAGACGTATTTACTTGTGAGACCACAGTAAACATGTTACTGCTGGTGGCGTAGTAATAATTACATATAATATGTACATTGTGTATATCTTCCCGATCTCGTCTGCTTTTGGTGTTCATGTTTCCTGCTCAGCAAGTTTACATGGAATGTTTGTATCCTCCCCTGTGCTTTACAGCTTTTCATTGTCAAGGGGTTTGGGTGCGCCGATGACATGGAAAGCTATTCTAACCGGAGCATATTTGGTAGCAAGACGGATAGGTTGAAGGGTAGGAGTCGGACAAAGACTGGCACGTCCTCAAGTGGGGACACTAAGCTATTTATCCAATGTATAGGGATTCCAAACCCCATGGCGCGATCAAGGTATCCATCCGAAGTCTGATAAGAGTATACGGTAACGCCGTTGCAATGGATTGGATTATCCTTTTGTTACTGTTTTAGTTCTTCTTCTTCTTCTTCTTCTTCTTCTTCTTCTTCTTCTTCTTCTTCTTCTTCTTCTTCTTTAATACGAGTCGGTATCAAAAATCGATACGACGTTTCTAGTTAAAACAGAGTGTTGATATATACAGCTAAAAGGTTAAAACTATGTATACCGAGGATAAGCTGGCACTTGGACCAGGGGATGGTATTCAACCTGGCCTTGAAGTCCTCCAGTGAAGCTGCCTCCAAAACAATTTCTGGGTCTGAGTCTGTTCCATTCTCTGGAAGAATGAATGGTTACCGTAGTAAATATCATGTTTCGCTCTGCCTTGATGAAGTTTACAGTTTGTAGTTTCCTCTTGTTCTTCCGTCACCTGCTGTGAAGTATGATGCTGGATTTATTAATGTCATATGTTGTTAATGTTTGTTTCCTGCGTCGATGTAGCAGCTTTCCCCTCTGAAGTCGGTCAAGTGGGTTGGTTAACACAGCCGGGGGAGTTGCCATTGTATCAGTTGAAGGCGAAACGAGCTGCTCTTCTCAGTACTTTTTCGATATCCCCGGTAATGTTGATTTGGTGTGGATCCCACACTGACGATGCATACTTTAGGGTAGGTCTATCATGGTGCATACCGACACTTTGGTGTATTTAATATACCTACCTGCGTTTCACCTTAGGAAGCCACGGGTGGTAGACGCTTTACCTGTGATCTGGCTAGTAAGCTTCGTCCATGTAAACTCTTTGCTGATAGTCACTTCCAGGACCAGGACACTTCCAATGTGTGTCCATATAGGGATGGCAGTAGCAAATCACTCATTATATAGTTCAGTGTAACGTTCCGCTCTGAAGAGGTACTTTGTGGTGAAATTTTGATATGAACCCATACCTTCAAGATTGTTATTTGGCTATCAGTTCTTCCACCTTGGATGTTTGGGGCAGAATGTATAGAAAAAATTATATAGGCATTCAATCACCACTACCGTGATAAAACAAGGACAAAACGAGACGGTCAGGAAAAAAAATAATCAAATTTGGAGAAAAATACTAAAATAAAAATAAATTTTAGTTGTTTCATTAAAAGCCAATCAGAGAAGATCAAGGATTCTAACCGTGCCTCGACTTGATTTTCTACTGTCACACCTATAGAGTGTAAGACATCAGATGATGTTGACGTCGTCCTAGGACACGGATGATACTACATTTTTCAGGATAAAAACACATCTGTCATTCCTTTTCCCTTTGTTCAAGAGATGTTAAGTCATTTTGTAGAGCAGTGG
>JAUMGZ010205149.1:0-12296 GCA_032359645.1 Pododesmus macrochisma | reverse complement strand
TCTAATATTGTTTTAATACTTTAAATAGTACACATTAGAACCAAACCAGGAAATTGATTGTGATGTAACAATAGACATCTTGTATTCTTATACCTCATTGATGTAACAGTAGCGCTGATTGGCTACAGCAAACCACATGACAGGCTTGCGCTCCAGGGTGATTCAATGTTTTATTTCCCTGGAGCACGCACAGCTCATTAAAGAATCAGTGCTTTGTGCATAATGTTACAGGCCTTGTTTGTTTTTTCAGTATAATAAACAATTTATGACCCTGTAAGCAACGTGATTTGAAGTTTTATTTACCCTTAGCTGCCATATTCCCCTTGGGCTCCGCCCTCGGGAAAATGACCGCTTCGTGTAAATAAAACTTTGAACCATCCCGCTTACAGGGCCATTAATGTATAATATTAACTTTTGTGTATGCAGATAATAGACGATGTCCGCCTGCTCCTGTAAGTTCTCCGTATGGTTCAGCTGATCGATCAGTTCCATTACATTAATATTCTCGTTCTGTTGATGGCCTGGATGATGAAAGAGAGGCTTGTGGGAAAGCTTCGGAGACCCGACCGGGCTTACATCCCCAGGAAGACGAGCGGCTCGTAGATGTAGGGTTGTAGGCTGATGATGTTCTAAATCTGCCAATCAAGAATCACAATATTCAAATATCAATATTGTATAATTTGTATAGCATTGAAATTTTGTATATTAAACAGATTGTTAAAAATAAGTTTTATTATTAATCCAATGAGTTAACATTCTATAAACTTATTAATTAGCTCAAATTAATACTTTTAATAAAGCAATTTTTAATATAAGAATCAAAATACTAACTCAAGAGTGAAATATAAAAGGTTAAAAGAGTTTCAGCCATTCAGCTATCGAACAGTTTATAACAATAAAATGCATGCTTTGAGACCTATATAAATACATGACTGTGTCATGCTAAATCAGTAACAATGGTATGAAATAGAAAGAACAGTCACTGTTTGCCTTGTATACAAGTATGATATACAGTAATATACGTCATGTAAAGACCATGCTTACTATTACAAGGAAACAAAACTTAACTTAACATCTCCAGGGCATATTGAATTTTCTATTAACTTTAGAATTTATACATCAAAAATTGTGTTTAATAAATAAGTTTAAGAATCTAAAAAGTTTTTCTACTAATTAAAACTTAAAGACACTACTGGTAACAATTAATAAAGTCACTTATAAAGATCTAGACTAAAGAAAGTTTGTAAAACATGCCAATGCCAATGCGAATTAAAAGTCGTAAAAAAGGCAAAAAAGTCAAAACAGTACCGGAAGATCATAGTTATTCAATTATATATAAACATGTAGTCACTGTATTCACACATGAAGATTTATGTTTATATAGGGAAAGGGAAGTAAATCTGGAATCCAAACAAAAGTCAGTCAAGTAGAAATGGGGGAATTAAATCTCAATGAAGTTGAAAATCTAGGTCAATGTAAGTCACAGAGACCTACTTGTGATTTTGTGTATAGTATCATTACCGATAGGTAGACACAAAATATTAAGTTTTGAATCTATTTGACTTAATCTTCAAGCAAAATGGACTTAATCCAAAGGTACCTAAATGAAATCAATGAAGTAGAAATCTAGGTACAAATGAACAGCTTCTGTTTGTTTGCTTGTTTGTTTGTGTAAAGGGCTTATTGTCCGATCAACAGCTAAGGTCATTTATGGATGTGCCAGTTTTACTGGTGGAGGAAACCGGAGTACTCGGAGTAAACCACCGACCTACGGCAAGTCACTGGCAACTTTCTCACACTAGGCCGCCCCTGACGGGACTCAAACCTAGGAGGTGAAAGGCTCTTATGATTACAAGTCGGCGACTTTAACCACTTGGCCACCGCGACCTCTCCTGATTTGCATATTGCACCCATCAAATAGTTACCACACATGAAGTTTCATTTAGTATGGTAGTTTGTTTGTTTCATTGGAGTTTAACATCTCTTCAACTCATGTAAAGGTCATATTGAGACAGTGTCTGCTTGTGACAGTGCGCACTGATGGCGACATTATAGTGTTGTCTGACTGAAATATCACGCTGCAGACACATTGACACGATACTACACTTTGTCACATTATCCTGACCCAGAGCCAACCAGTCCTCCTTCTACCCAGTAATTCTGAGCACTTATAACAGAGAGCGAGAAGATTGACTAATTTTGAATTCTTAGCTTTGATTCAGCCGGAAATCAAACCTGTGTCTACCGGATCACAAGGCGAATGCTTTACCTCTGAGCCAATTAATATTCAAGGAAAGGGGACTTCCATAGTGAGGCCATAAAACAAGGAAATACAATGTATATCTATCTTTAAATATCATCAATGCTTGCTTTATCATATACATGTATTCAATGCTTTATATAATGGCTCATTTCTGATCATGTCAGAATGATACATATTTCATGTAGTGTCAAGTACGTGTCATTTCAACAGTGCTTTCTCACTGATACAGCATTGCACAGACAAATACACGACACTTTAGAACACAATTACAATCACATGTTTTCACTTTCCCTTTATTTTAGACATCCTGTAAAGACAATGGAATGATAAACATACCACCAGCCTCTGTTGGAGATCCAGGACCACTGTTAGGATTACTGGTGCTGCCATCTAGTGAATGAATGATGAAGTCAGGGTTAGTAACTGTGGTGAAATGTTGCAAAGATTTTCAGAAAACACGTCAATTCTGCAACTTGATTGAATCACAAACACACAGTGTTGCTCTTTATCAAAAAACTAAAACAAATGCAGTCTCCTGATATATTCATTGTAAAATCGAAGAAAGGTTAACCACAAACACATACACACACAAACGATATACTTTAGTTTACTTATAGGAACAAACACACAGCAGGTATTTATGACAAACATAATTTATTAAACACACATATATTCTGCAACATAACAAAGTGTCTGAGAAATTTACACATTTCTAGCTTTGTAAATTAAAATGACCCAATGGGTAATCACCAGCAATTTTTTTTCCATTCTTACATACTAGTTATGCTAATGCTTAAATTGTTCCATATTATTGTACATGTAATTATTTTGTACTTTTCAGTGTGTTGTTTTTTTTATTTTAATAAAATGTAATTTAAACATGTCTTAATTATTTACAAACGTCACAAATCAACAGAAAACTGCTTTATTTATCTTTAATGATTTAATATAAATGACATACTAGTTGTGATCTTCATATTAAGTTAGACACACATGGTCTGTAGGTGATGTGTGAACTGTATATCATCAAACACTTAAAGCAGATCATTTGAGACTTTTGATGTGTACTATATTGTGCATTTCTTGTTGAGTAAATACTGTATAAAAAGGTGAGGTTTTAAAGTTTTGTCAACTTATATATATTTTGCCAAGTCAACGTACGTCACAGCACAGTTTGATGATGTGTAAAAAAATAAAAAAACCTTATAATAATAATTTAAATATTACCTTTATATGGTTTTTTTTTTCCTCTTTACGTCACCTACCTGTAGCCAAAGTAGCCAAATTGGGACACTTATTTGTAAGAATAGCTTCTGGAAGTGATTAATATTGGAAATAATGTTCTGTTCTCATAAATTTCAATCTTGTATGGTTACCATTTTAAGAAACTTTAATTTTATATTTGTATCTATATTCTTCTTGTTACGAGAACACTTTAATTAAAAGTAGATAAGTTAGTGGAATGACTTCTACCACATTATTTACCCGTTAGACATTTTAAGAATGTACTACCTGTAGTCATGCATATGATCGAGTTTTTTAGTGTTATCTAAGGAGACATATATACCGTAAAAACCTGTGTAATTTTCGCATTTGTGTAATTTTCGCTTGGGGAAATTTGGCTCTAAAAAGGGCCAAAAAACCCTCTTCCTGTTTATTTTAGTATTCACGCAGGCAAAAGATTGTAGGTCGGCATCTTCTTAGAGCATGAAAGTTAAAGTTCTTTCGTGCCACCAACATATGATGAAAACATGTGAGTTTTTTGCTCCTTATGATTGATAGTCATTTCTTGGTCAAATCTTGATGTATAAAGCTGCCTGAAAATGCGTGAAATTTTCCTTGATTTTTCTCTACTTGTTTAATTTAGAATCAAGATTTTGAAAAATAAATTACCCAAAAAAGGGCGAAAATTACACAGGATTTTATGGTTGTGTAGACATTCTTACTAGGAAGTCATGTATAATTAAGATTTCTACTCTATCACAACACATCTATGACTTGTATATTAAATATACTAAATGGGATCATGCAGCATACATGTTTACAAAATGCTTTATGAAATGTACAACTATGCATGTTTTTTTTTTACAATATTTATACAACGGATAAGTGTTGTTATTTGTATTATTCATTATTAATTGATATTTGAATCATACTCTGATCGAGACTACTGCGTGAAAGTTAACTCTGTATTCAGGTGTTTAAATTCAAATCGATAACCAAGTCACACCATCACCCAATTATGATCACTTGTGTCTAATTAGTAAAAGTGTTGTCACTGCCAAAATTGAGCTCTGATAGTTTTATCTCTTGACAATGTGTGTAAATACAAGATAACTACATTTTGCACATGCTTATATGGATCTAAAGTCATATAAAAATAAAATATAAACATTGCATTAATATATAAAGAGTTCAGAAAAGTTTTAATTGATTGAAAATAAACATGCACAAGTCTATTTACCAGTAATAAATTATGTAAATTCAATCTTAAGGTATTAAAATACATTTCTTTTTTTAAAATAAAAATTATGTAAACATTTGTAAGTAGTGTGTTGAATTTAACTTAAAATAATTTGTACTTGTTGTAAATTAGTGCACATGCACACATGTATAAGGACCGAAGGCAGTGTTTTTCTTTTTTTTCTATATTTTGTTTTTATTTTTGATATTTTAGTTTTCATAAGAAAGGATTGGAAACACTTCAATCAACGAAGTCTCTTCATCCAAACAAAACTATCATGGCATGAAATTACATTAATTGTTAGATCTTGACAGTTAGGTGCAAGAGGGGAGACAACACTATATTATTGATATAAAGAGAAGGGGAGTTACTCATTACAATCATTATTAACCAACTTTTCATTAACAATTTGAATATATCGGGTTTGACTTTAAGTATTTCAGAATATATGATTTATTACATAAAAACTGATCCTTATTTGCATTATACCAAATAAAACAGAAAGTATTCAAAACATCAGTTTGATCTAAAACATTCAAATTAATGAAAAAAAGGGACACAACTCTTAATAGGTGATTTTTTTGAATTTGAATACATTGAACATATCTGCATATCAAAATCTTTTTGTTTCAATGTACAGTGTGAAATTAAAAAAATCATTTAACTTAAAATCAATTAAAGAAAGGTTGTCATCTATGGAGGGAGCTCACTCAAATCAAAATTCAAAAGTTGCTGAAAAGTTGTTCATATTATTTTAGGATGGGAATCTTGCCTTCATTACCTGTCGGCCAACACTACTAGTGTTTATGTTAAAGGAACTAAGTAGAAGGTATAGGTATAACATAACACACGTTCACCTGCCTTTGGTCACGTCACCCAGTTAATAGACCAGTATGTGTGTATACCTACCTGTAGCCTTGTCGAATCTCTTAAGATGTGCTTGTAAAGCTAAATTAAACATGCAATTTTTATCAAATACTAAAAGCTTAGTAACACAATCATCACAAATTACTACAAATCTGTGATACGCTCATTCCAAAGTTACTTTTTCTACTTTTGACAGTTTTTTGTTAGTTCCAATGGGTGAACTTTATTTCTAGTGTAATTATTCAATTTTAGTGCAGTAATAAAGCTTTTTTAATCTACCAGTGTCTACTTTTAATAGTCTGGTTAATTGTACTTAGTGAGAAACGAAATTAATCACATTTTGTGCAGAAAATAGATAGAAAATTGTGATGCAATTTCCAAATAATATGCAATTGCATGGACAAACATGGTTTAAATAAGAGTATGTCACTGCATTGTAAGATGGTGACAAGCACTCTCATTGTAAAGTTGACAATCTAACTCTTGTGAGCATAGAAAATATCAGCTTATTCATTAATTAATGTTTAGTGGACAAGCAGTGAAAAACTAAAGTAACAAAATGTTCTAAGCACTCAGTTGATAAACACTTGCTGTTTATCGAAAGTAAAAACAAACAAATATAAGGATTTATTTTAATGCAATTTCTGGTGAGAAAGATTTCAAAAATATGTAAAAGTACATCATGTATATGTGAATCTTCTGCAACAAAATGCCTGTTTTCCCTAAATGAATCTCTATGAGTTATTAATAGTGCATTATCAATCAGTTATAACCTATGATGTTAGTAAATTCTGGAAGAATTTAAAGTAACTAATATGTGAATGAAATACTTAAAAATTGAAATGTCAGAACCTTAACAATTTCCTTTACAAGGTGAACTATCACTTTGTGAAGTTTTATTGAAATCCACGAAACATCTTATGAGGAGTTGCACTTACAAGATTTGTGACATGTAAATGTACCAGTCTAATTATCTCCCCTTGAAATCGTTGGAATGAAATCATTTTCCTTCATGCACATATTTATATGGTCACAGATCTATATTACATGTATTAAAATGTTATAAAGATCTGTGATATGATGTACTATCATTGTGTGAATGTGTATTGAAATCCATTTAACAGCATTGGAGGAATTGGGCTTATAAGATATATGGACTGACGGACTGACAGATCAACGGATTCCAAAGAAACAGACAGACAGGGGGACTCCTACATACCCCACCAAACTTTGCTTGTGTAGGTATAATACCATAACATCACTCCTTTAATGTTTGTTCAAAGGATATATGAATATAAGCCATTCTATTAACATTCTGCAGGAAAATTATAATGCTTTAATCAAATTATGAATAGGTAAAATAATGTTATCAATACTGGGAAATTATCACACTGAGGAACGACTGGTTTGGAGTTTAGAATCATTAAAGCATGAAAATTGTGTGAACAGTAGGGCTCACCTACCTGTACATATTATATTCTGAATTTACAACATTTTTACATGTTTCAAATTTATTTTGTGATTTGAGACTTATAGTTTGTCCAATAGTCACAGCCTAAGATGGCCATTCTCAATACATGTATTTTGACTCACAAAATTTGTTCAAAGTATCATCAGCCATTAAAATAAAACCACAATATATATAATGCTATCCGGCTTTAAAACATTTTATGAAAAATTAAATAAAAATATGCGGTAAAACCATTTCAAGATGACTGCCTTGCAGCCATGTTTTTGAGAATGTACGTGGCCCATGTCAAAATCCTAATCTGCTCATATGGAGCGATAATGAAGTTTTCAATATGCCACCAAGATAGCCATTCTGGTTATAAAACAGACAACAATTTTGTTTAAGCACAATTACCAGTCAGCAGAAATCAAGAGATGGAAAGTTATATGAGAATATCATCAAAAAGTATGAAAACAGCCGAGATAATGAATATGATGTTTACAGATGATTCATCCATATAAACAAGTCAAAACATACCTGGGATCTGATCTGGGTCAATCTGTATGGATCGGGTCCTCTTAACAATTCCCGCTACAGATGAGCGACTGCGATATCTTCTGTTTCTGCGCTGACTTTTGTCATGTGACAGCAGTTTTGGTCTTGTATGTGTTCCGTAGTACATTCCTGACAAGATTTTATTGATTTGCTCTTCTATAACCAAAAACAATATTTTAAATTAAAAACACACATGTACAGCTGGTATTCTTATTTTACAGCAATAACATTAATAGCTAAGAATTGTCTCAGATGGTTGGTATGATATTTCACCATCTTTTTGTACATGTATCTGCTCTTCATTTATTCCTTAATAGGTTCTACATCTGTTTTTCAGAGGATGGGTTCAATACTATGTTTCTTCACTCTACAATATATATTTTTTTGTATTGTATTGTACATATTGTCGGTAGGTCAGTGACTTGCTTTCATTATGACGATGCAGCATTTTTAGCACCGTTTTTAAGCACATGTGAAGTGTCATATCTGTGGGACTTATACATTGGGTATATATGTAAACAGAAGTAACGGCTAAGAAGGGAAACTCAGAAAATAAGACGGGGAAAGATGTTTTTGTCACATTTCTTGGATCCCTTTGTTTTTATATGTTTTTCAAAAAATTACCCAAGATATCCAAAAAATTAATCCTCGGGTTAAAGTGTACTTTGTTCCTCAAATTTTTATCTTGGATCCCTTTGTTTTTATGTGCTTTTCAAAATTTACCCAAGATATCTAAAAATCAATCTTCGGGTTAAAGTGTACTTTCTTCCTCAAATTTATATCTTACCTTGTGTGGAGTCAGATGAAAGGAAACTGAGTTTAGTAGCACAAGATGTTGTCAAAAAATCGGATAACTTCCCCAACTGTACTCTGTTAAAAACATATTCAAAATCATAACATGGAACTTTTAAATCTATTAAAACACAGTTAAGATGCAATAAATCAAGTGTGAGAATAAAATAATTTTGGACAGTTTAAGATGGAAATTTCAAAGAAATGTTTAAAGCACACATTTTGTTTCATTTTTAAAACCTATAATGTGACTGTCTGTTTTAATTTTTTTGTGAATTTTGATTTTTTTTGTCTTTTTTTTAAATAATGAAAACAATAATGACACTTACATATACAAGAAAGATAACAATGGGATGAAAATCTACATCTGCTAGAAATATCTAATTTTGATGTAATACATTGATGTATCTTTTAATGTTTTTAAGTAGATGTCACATTGATATTCAAACTGCAATGTATAAGCAAACAAATTGACAAAAATAAACCCTTGCTGAACTATTTTTACTTTGTGAAATATTCTTCTAAACTAAAATGCCAGAATAATAGAACAATCATGTAATGAAGACCAGGATGCATCTGCAGGCAGATGGTAAATAATAATGGACAATGCACTAGTTACAATACTTGGGGCTTATGAAAATAGTCAGAATCTCTTTAACTAAAATAAAATTATTATAAATATGACTAACATCTGATCTGTAAAAACTTGTCTGTGAGATCATTAAATAATTTGAAGGCCAAAATCTTATTTATTTCTTTTGTCTCCAAACCTTAGGAACTGTCAACTATACTCCATGAGTCATATTTCAGTGAATATCAACTTTGTCTGTCATATTCTTCAAGTTAAGATTATTATTGTGAATCGTAAGAGCTCCAGTTTTACCTTGTACCAGCTATGTATCCACTCTGCAGTTTCTTTACTGTGGCAATCAAAGCAGGTGGTGGATTGTGGTAGGAATCTATACAAAATGTTAAAACAGAACTTAAGACCAGTCTACTTAAAATGGTCTAGATATTGTATAAAACAGAACTTAAGACCAGTCTACTTAAAATGGTCTTGATATTGTATAAATAGTTTGATATGCATTGTACATTACGTATTTAAAATCATTTAAAATTACAAAGATAAAGAAAAGAAGTTAAACTTTTGTTTTATTGCAAGTGAACATATTAAAGGGAGATAATCTTAAACTAGTATATTGGTTTCTAACATATATTACATATTCTAAATCCTGTTAAACAACACAATAAAGAACGGAAATTAAACTTTTGCAAAAAATTGCAAGTGAACATATTAAAGGGAGATAATCTTAAAGGGAGATAATCCTAAACTAGTACAAAGATTTCTCAGAGATTGTTTTTCTTGATGTGGACACATGGTCTTTCAAGACATTTAAAAATCACATGATCTATCATGAGTCACAACTTACTCTGAAAACTTTAGTTTGACGATGATTAAAGTCATGAGAAATGAATTAAGGGACATAATTTATGTAGGATCCAGTTTAGATTTACAAGGTGTGTATGTTTATAGAATCAAAATGGAGCCCAATAAAAACAGGTTCTGCTGTTCTAACAGCTTTTAGGTAATAATCTAACTATGGCCATATCATCTATAAGCATGCACACAAGAAAGCATCTGTAGACAACATACGGATGACACAAAATTGAAAGCTTGACACGTGTCACAAAGGTAGATAATTAGTGGGGCACACATGACAGTATTATCTTGATGAATATTCCCTCACAGTTTGTTTAAAGCTAAATAGATATTTATGAGACCATTCAGATTTTAAGGGATGACTACTGTTTACTTAAACACAAAGAAGGTACATATTAAGTCAGCTTATTTAATTCTATAATTTACCCATAGTTTATGTTACAATTTCTAATTAAACCAATGTTAACTTTTTACTGTTCCATAAAAATTTCCCAATCAATGCAATTTATCAAGGTGGTATTGACAATCTTTGAACATATTAAAATTCGAAATCGCAAAAGCTTCTGAACAGAATAATTACCTGGTAGCAAGATAAAAATTGAAAATAGCAATGCAATGCATTTCTACACATTTACAACTTGTTGGCACTATGAATGCTGCAAGGCTGTTATATTTTTGTAAGATCCCTCAAACATTCAATAAGCTTGTTAAGAGGTTTAACAAAAATGGCAAAGCTTAATAAATTTTAATGATTGTTAAATGTAGTTTTATTCGCTGTAACATACTTAGACGGAAAACATGTCATACACATTGACACTGTCTAGTTACATGTTCAACGAAATATGTGACGGGGGCCGCGGTGGCCTAGTGGTTAATTTTGCCGACTTGTAATCATAAGAGCCTTTCACCTCCTAGTTCCATTCCCGTCCGGGGTGGCCTAGTGTGAGAAAGTTCCCAGTGACTTGCCGTAGGTCGGTAGTTTACTTCGGTTTCCTCCACCAGTAAAACTGGCACGTCCCTAAATGACTTCAGCTGTTGATCGGACAATAAGCCCTTAACACAAACAAAAATGTGACATGTTCATGTACATGTACTTATACTTAAACTTTGAAGATTTAAAGTTTCGAAATGAGATAATATTGTATGGTATCAGTATAATATAATTAATTTATAGATAAATATAAACAATACAAATATATCTTATATAATGTAGGCTTAATTATATCATAGACTTAAAACACCAATTAAAAAATGTATACATATATCATAATTATCCACTCAAGATTGATCAAATCAATCAATTATAATTATAATTATTAGGAAAATTCTCCCAATTATTTGATATCTACAGATTTGCAATGAATTTTGTTTTTTGCTATTGTTATAGTCATTCTATCCTCAGAAAATGAATTACAAGATTTTTGGAATAAAAAATTTTGTATGAGATATTTGTCATGCACTTTCATGACAGTATACACTATATATTGGTACTACAAATTGAATATACATGTACTAGGATTGTGTTATATAATCGATGTTTGCTTTTGTAGGGTTAAAGTCACCAGTGAGTATAAATGCATGTGTAATACTAAGGATAGTTTATATTGGGTATAATACGAATTCGTGAATGTTCTGGTAACACCCTATACCTACCTACCTATTCATTTTTAACATGTTTTACAAAAATTAGGGAGGGGTTAATAGAAAGAAATTCCTTAAATTTTTGAATTTTAGCGAAAAAAACAATATGATAAAACTAATGAACCAATCAACTAAGGCCTATTTCTTCACCTCTCACAAAAACTGCAGGATATCCAAGAGTGATAAAATTTCATAAAACTCATCTAATTAAAAACAAAAAGTGTTTTCACATACCCAGGGAATTATGGGTAAATATTAAAATCATGGTAGGTCGTCCAAGTCCTTTCCAACTTTTTTTCAGATAGGAGACTTCATTTCGGAAAATATCAATAGAGAAATTGGTATCGAGTGTGAGGTAAAATTGTTGTTCGTCCATAAACTACAAAACAGTTAAAACAGAAAGAAGGCTGACATTTCAAAATCAAAAGGTTGCAAATGGTCCGCACATGAACGGTAAGCCATATTTCTTCTCATGCACGCCTGTGCAAAATTCAAGTTTAAGTTAAAACAAGAGGCCCATGGGGCCATAACGTCCATCTGGTTGAAATTTGCCCAGTAGTTTCAGAGAAGTGGTTTAAAGATGTACTGTCAAATTTTACCCCTTTTGACCCTGCCCAATTGTCACCTGGGGGGGTCAAGGACTTTATTTGTACAATCTTGAATCCTCTTTCTCTAAGGATGCCTCCTGCCCAATTTGGTTGATATCTGCACAATAGTCTCAGAGATGTCGTTTAAAGGAATACTGTCAAATTTACTTCTTTTGGCCCCACCCACCTGTCCCCTGGGGGGTCAAGGACTTTATTTGTACAATCTTGAATCCCCT
>JAUMGZ010205138.1:0-12296 GCA_032359645.1 Pododesmus macrochisma | reverse complement strand
GCGAACTGCTCCCCATCTCCATGTGCATATCTCAAATCAATTACAAATATATTCGCCGGCTCATGCCGGCGAATAATTAATAAAAAGTTGAGTTAAACACCAAAACACACAGCTTGCCCAAAAACCTTTAATTTAGTAAGACGCCGACGCCGACGCCGTAGGTACTGCTATAACCCCCCCTATTCTTCAAATAGACGAGCTAACAATTACATGTGAGCATTCTAGACTTTTGCAACTCGGTGAAAACCCATTTATCACAAGCGTAATTTATAACGCAACATACATAAGTATAAAACATTGAAAATTTTGTTGTAATACTCAATATGATTTGTTTCATTTTTTATTCAACAAGAAACAAGCCTTTCTACTTTGCATGGCGAGGTTCTTTTGTGCCATAGTAAATTTGCCATTGTAATTAAACGTCATGTTACGATAACAGAATTGGACATAGAGATACATTATTAATAACTCAAATACTTTGAAGTGTTTTGTATGATAAATACCTATACATCAAATATATATTTGTTAACATAAAGTTATCAATAAATTGTATTATATGAATTGTTTCTTTTTATATATAAGCATTTTTCAACTGCCAAGAAACATGAATACGTGTTTGCTTTTCTACATAAGTCACACACACACACACACACACACACACACACACACACACACACGTAGTTACACACAGGTAGTTCATGTAATGTCTTTTTCTATCACTCATATACTTAAATGTAAATTTGTACTTGTACATTAACCTTTATAAACAGAGCATTTGTACATTTAGTGTTTTATTATACATGTAACTTAAAATTGTAATAACGAAATACATAAAATGACCAGGAACATAAACCATTAGAGACAAAACCACAAATGACATCGATCATGACAAGTTTTTAATTCATACATATTTGATTATTCTTTATTAATTAAATTTAGTTGAAACTGAGATAAACAATTTCATTTTTCCAGAACTTGGATTGACCTCATTGACCGGCGAAATTATTCATGCCCTTGGCCAAGTTTGTTTTGCTTCATGTGTAGATAGGGCTAGGTGTAACATCTTACAATCGCAAATGCCACGCATTGATACAGCCAAGGATTGGAAAAATGATGTTATAAAATTTTTGTTTACACTACAAACATGGTATGATGACCGCACGCAATGATCGCTGCTATTAATTTTATCTTTGGCAAGTTGTGGCTTTCTAATCGCTATCATATACAATTGAATTCTACTGTCAAATAGTGCGTGACTTGAAGCGCGCAACTTTTAGCGAGACACAATATAATGACCCAAGCCTCCAGAGAAAAACGTCTTCGGGCTGGTCGTTTGTTTCTTTGTCCAATTCATCAAATATTTCACTGTCACTTTTGAGTCTTTAAGGAGCTATTAGAACTATTACAAACTAACGCAGGTGCCTAAATACTCTTTATAATGGACTAAAGATGATTTTGTTGCCAAGGGCGTCATATTCAGTATTACCAGTTTCAACGTGTCCAGACGCGAGATTTCATGATGATCGATATAGCCGAGTGTTAATTTAAAAATCAAATTCAAAACAATTTAAAGCAGGGTTTTCACTTTCTTGGGTTGCTGCATATTATGCATCCATCTTTTGTTTCAGTTTGCCTTTTGTGTGAAAATTCTTTAAAATCTGACCAAGGGTCCTTGACATGATGACGAAAAGGCCCAGCCAATCAGAACTAATAGTTGCCATATGTTATCAAATTCAGCACATTGGACGCAAATCTGGATGGGGTCCATGCCAGAAAACTACAATGGGCCTCGTTATTACGTACGAAACCGTGGCTGGAAAGTCTGACATAGAAAATTTCCTAGCTAATCAAAATCGTGACGACTATGTTGCATGTAGATCGGCGAAGTCATCTCAAACGTAAAACGTGAAAGTTTGACTAACGACTAACTACAGGAAGTAGATAAGGTCTCATTCAATCAGAAAAAGGGCGGTTAGATTAAGGTAGGTAAGCAATATTGGACACAAATTTTAAAGGAAATTCTGCAAGTAACACCTACATTAAGTTTCGTAAATATCTAACAAACGGCGGTCATACTTGATAAAGTCTGACAGCTTTGGACACAAAACTGAACGGGATCACTATACACGGATCTTCTACATAACGTTTCGTGAAAATCTGATAAAGGATTCTTGATCAAAAGTCGAAAACATCTTAGGCACATGTAACTTAAAGCAATGACGACACTATTTGATGAGTCGGATACAAATCTATTCCAATATATGGACAACTTAAAGAACATCTACATAAATGCATTAATATCTGATCACTTATTCTTGATAAAAAGTCGAAAATTCTCAGTCCTCCGGAAGCCACTGCGGCCATATCGGATTGATTAAATGGAATTTTGAGAAGTCGAAGATGTAAAACAAACTAAATACGGTCGGGCGACAACGGACGTATTCGGATAGAAAAAGTTCAGTTGGACCTTGTCCAGGTGGATTAAAAAAAAAAATCTGTTGGCATACTAGGTGCGGGAACCGTACTTCATTTTTTCCATAACATTTGGACACTTAATCACAATGGTGGCCAGAATATGAGCCAAGATTCTCGCAGCTATTGGCATGCATACATGTACACCATATACATGTATACATCATTATGGGCCGACAGAATATTGTAAAGGTTTAGGATTTGACACCGCGTCCTGCGTTGCACCGTAGCTGAAAACTGTTTACACCAACATTTATTTGTAATGTATAACAATTGTGTAAATAATGATCACGAAACAGTATTATAATTTTTTTTTACTATTATAAAAAGTCAAATATGAGATTTTATAGTAAAGTGTACATGTATATCATGCCGGTACATAACGGGCTTAACACGCACGTATTCACACAAGTAGAGCATTGCGACGACATGACAAAACGGGCGTGAATACACCAGGCCCCATGACTATAAACAAAACTCAAAGCTATGCTCAGACTCAGACTCAAACTCAAGAGAATATAAGAATATAAGAGGTGATTACGACGCAAAAATCAGTCTATAAAACTTCCTGAGCACATATTCGGCCAAGTACGACTCTCATGTGATCAACCATGTCTTTTTCGAAACAACAGTAACATTTTAGTTGAAAATGAACAATTGAGTTTGAGCATGACTTTGTGCTCAACTCAGCTTGAATATCTGTATAGTAATGGGGCCTGGACAGTGTTAATTGTATATATAAATAGTATATGGGACAGTTGAGCGAGTTGTTAGACTTGTTACTAGTACCTCTCACGTTTATAATACAATAACCTAAAGTTTTCAAATAGTCCTTTAGAAAAATAGTTCTTAGATAGTAAATCAATAAATTATATTTTCACATTTTTATGTTCTGAGATTCATAAAGTATCATTCATGATTTCAAAACAAATAATGTACAGTGGATTATTTTTAAAATAAAATTTACCACGAAGAAATCATCTACGGCTACCTGCATTATTGGCAGTGTTCTGTTGAAACTCAAATATCTCCATGAAACTAAGTGTTATATGGACCAGTGTTTGTTATTGCACTTTAATTACATGTAAAGCCCGCGAGTGCAATTTTTAGTAATCGACCAAGGCAATACATAACCAAAAAAGTAAGCATATTGGCGTGATTTGTTGAAATGTATTTCTATTTTTATAAAAGATCACTACACCATGTATGTGTCTTGGGCATTACGATTTACTGGATACTATTTAATCAACTGCTTTTAATTTCGGCTCAGTTTGACGCTTACGTCAATAAGTTTATGTTTTATACATGTATTAATTTACGTCTTGTCCGAAACATTTCTTTATTTTATTCTACTGATGACGGTTGAATTGAAGTAAGACCTTGCATTTCAGACGTGTTTTCTTCTTCTCGAAAATGGGTTGCTATTTTTTTAGTTCTATGTATCAGTATGCAAGTTTTGGGGTTTTTTTGTTTGGGGGTTCTACGGAATCCTATATATACACGAACAATGTCAAACGACAGACGGGCGGACAAAAAGAAACATAATATACTTTTCTCCTTAAGTTTTCAACCAATATATTTGCAGCTTTACATCTAAAGATATGCATGAACTATTATAGAGGTGTTGGAAAAATGTTTTGAAATTTTGAAAATTTGGTCCGTTTTTTTATCATCATTAATTGTTATTAGAGAATACTTTTTTGTGAAATTAGCTTTCTTTGGTTTACTGAACCAATATTTTTCATACCTTTGCAGATTACTTACAAAACATATTGACATTTGCATGAAGGATCATGGAGGTGTTCATATAATTCTTTTATTATGTATATTTAAGTTTTGCATAAATTGCACAGCAACAAAGTTAAATAATTAAGTTCCTCATACTTGCGTTGTGACTTTCAGATATCTCAAACTGTTGCATGTGTAATAGTAACGATTAAGCAATATTACCCAATAGTTAGTTAAAAACACCTACAATCCTTCCAGTTGATTCTTTTGTCTATTACATGTTGTATACATATGTAAGCTTTGGTTTGAGAAGACTTTCTAAGCCGTACATGTACATGATGTAGGGAAAGTTTTGTTTATAACCAATGATAGAAGGGGCTATGTTGATATCATATTTGATCGTCAGTTCTACATCGATTGGTCGAAATAAATCAATGTAAGAACAACCTTTCAGGGATCGTTTGTCACTATACACGCATTATTCCATCGTTTCTTTAACTATGTGTCCAGCTTTGACAATAAATAGCAGTATTAGTAGTTTTGGGACAAATGATATTGATGGTTTCTTTATCTTTCCTAAATCTGTAAGATTTGGCGATAAAACATGCATTATTCATACTTTAGAAACATCTAGAACGTTTCTTGGTTGTTTCCTGTGTCGAACACCTATCTTCAATGGAGAGGACAGCACTCAGTGATTATTACACTGGTACTGACAAAAAGTCGTATATGACTTATCTTCTGACGATCACAATAGACATTTGCATTATTTTGCAAAGGAGGTCTCAGAGGATTTCCCAAACAAAATACAAAATACAAAACACAAAACAAAGTAACATTCAATGAAAATAAAGTAATTAAGTTTAAATATGGATTGCTAGGAAGTAACATCTGTATGGTTCTTATTTGCTTTAAAGAATACATATCACATATGTGAGCGCTTATTTTAACGTCTTTTGATGCAAGACGGAGCTTTGTCTCCGAAAGTAAAAAATCCCCAAGCTAATTAGTGACAGCATAGGTGGTAAAAAAAACCAAGGAAGAAAAATAATGGATTCATGCCTCGAGGTTGGTTGATAATTTGGTTAATTCAAATACAGCTTTCTCCTCTCCATATTAACATGTTGTATATGTGCTCAGAAAAGAATTAATAAATTAACTATGATTTATGTATATCATTTGAGTATATATTTAAATGTTTGGAAAAAGTGTAGCTTAAACTTTTTATATGTATATATTCTATACAACTCTCCGAATGTAATTATTGTACTTATTTAAACTTGTAACATATTGTTTCTGTATTGAGTACATGCGCTGAATATTTATGTTATCATGTAATATATATTTCTATACCGAGGAGTCGTAAGACTTAAGGTAAATAAAAAACTTGAACTTAAACTTGTATATCGCAAAAATGATTTGAAATTGTAATATATTTCGCCGTCATACGCAGACAAAGTATGTGGTCGTGTATCCCAACATCTAAAAGAAGGTAAACCAACCTTAATTGACGTGCATAACGTAAGGAAAGTAGTTTCAGTTAATTTGAAACGAATGTAGAAAGTGAGACCGCGTTACGCGACACAATGAATTAACTTGAAAGTATGTAATAACATATATGTCTTACCTTTACCGGTACACATATCAGTACGAGAAGCAGGTCAGCCGAGGATAGACTTATCAGGAACATGTTTGTTATGCTTCGCATACGTGGAAAGCTAGCAATCGCAACAATTAAGAGAACGTTACCACTCAATCCAACAAGTCCGACAATTCCATAGAAGAACATTGTTGGTAAAAATTCGTCTAAAGGTAAGTGTGAAAGCGATGCATTATAGTCATAGGTGTAGTTATAATCCAAGTAATTGTAATATTCGGAGTAGTATTCCTCTAGCGTTCCCGTTACCTCCATCGGGGCAGCAGTTGAGAGCTCACCTGCAAGTGTTGACGAATTCCCGGCCATTTTCTTTTCTGTTAAATTAAACAAAAGTGTTGATTATGAGGTGTAATGCAAACTTTGTAGTTATAATGTGAGGTGTTTGTTGAACAACTGTTACATGCGACATCCGAGCTTACTATTGTCTCTCCGATCCCTTATTGAAGCTGTTACTTATTGCGGCGTAAACTCAACAGAAACTATCTCAGTTTAGTAATTATGTGATGCTGAATATGTATCAGATAAGCAACAAGCGTTTATACATGTAATAACAGCAAAATTAAAATGTTATTGAAGTCAACGTTCTTCGTTCATATGTAGTTCAGCTTTACAGTTTCATCAGACACGAAGTTCATTACAATACCAGCACGTCTACACCTGTTCCTAAAACAGACCACTAACAATAAAAACTTATATTTTACGGTCACTAATCTATTTCCATGTACAAGTCATGCAGTTATGGTGATAATGTAAAAGTTAATGTCTTACATTTTTAGTCGAAGTCCAATTATGCAGTGTTTGATATTTTATTATCTGTTGCTGTTGAAGTTGGAGGTTTTGAAACCAACGTGATGCCAATTATCCACATTTAACAATAAAACCACAGGAAAGTTATGATACCAATTAGAGTTTTAACGATGCTTTGAATATGAAAGAGAAAAAAGTCAATTGGACGCGAATGAAAGATACAAAGTCACGCAAAAGTCGGATTAAATTAAGACGTTATTGCTGATCTATAAAACTTCAAAAACGTTAGACACATTTAAATACAACAAAACATTAGAAGTTCGATGATTGGTTCCATAGTTCAGCTCTGTGAGTCTGTGATAGATGACAGTTAAATGATCATCAACTCGGTTGTCCGTCTTATCAGTGTTGTACAACGTCCACGAACCGATGAAGATAAACCTTTTAATTCATAAATGTATATGATAAACATAAACAGCGGTCCAACATGTGATTGGTCTGTGTGTCTCATTAACACGCTGCATACATATACACATCAAACACGCACAGGAAAAGCAGCAGCGGTTCAATTAAAAACAATGTTGACTGATGTTATATCATAGTCCGTTGCCGTGTTATAATTAAACACATGCGCTGCATCGTTAAATTATTTAATTAAGTTGATATGTGAATAAAAAAAAATGTGAGCATCCTTCGTGCAAATATCATGCACCAGGTTAACCCGACCTCCAGTAACTATTTAGAAACAGAAATGTCCAGTTTGTTATTTGGAGACAGATTGAGTCGGTGTCCGCTGACATGCACGTTTCAGTGTTAAACCTCACTCTTTGAAACTTTTGAAACTACTGAATACAAATCCTTGATCGCACACAATTTATACAACTCTGAATTCACGATCAAAGTATCGCTATACATTAAATGCATTTAAAATAGCTATGTATCATCAGTTTTCTTAGCGTCCTTCGTCTTATCTTTTAAAACCAGTTCCGTTGCGTGTTTCCTTTACGTAGCCAGTGTTATTTTTAACCAGAACCATGAAGTTATGAATGGGTGTGAAATAAAGCTGACTTGTCATTCCTATATAATATCTGTTGTCCGTCAACACCGTGGGTCATCAAGGGTCACAGATGCAAGACATGTTAAATGAAGAAATGGTTGCAATCACAAGTGACTGTTGTGTGGGCAAGAATCGGGGCAGCTATCAGATGTCGAGACAAAACATGTATACTAAATATTTACGTTACCAGTAAAAAATTAAATCTGATGTAGAGGAAAACGGAGCAATGTGCTTGGGAATATATTGAGCCACAAGTGCTGACACAAAGCCGCACAGTGATTGGGTACCGAGAGACATCAGTAGGAATGCTTTCAAAACAAATTTACGCCGATTCTAAATTCCCGACTTTTCTCAATCATTAGCGAGTATTCCATTTATTGGATAATGTCACTGACATAACTAACGATGTATATGGCCCGCATTCCCTGGAGGTTATATATATAGTATTAAGATCTAAATCAAATGTTGATTTACCACTCCAGAATATGCTGCAGAATCTGCACAACTCTACAGTCAAACTGCAGTACATGCACACATTTATTATTGTCCTTTAATGAAGGGTTAATAGTAATGATAAATTCTCAGCTGTCGGGTCCGCTTGAATTGAAAAACGATATTTCATTGACAAGACGTAAATGTACACTTTAACGCACTACGTGGCGTGATATCTTCGTTCACTTATTCCAGAGGAATAAATCAGCCTTGTTAAAATTGACAAATAGTAGTTTGATAAATCGATTAATACGTCACATGCACCACTTAAGGTTTATAAGTATTATAAGATTTATATCATAAATCAATAAGGTGTATATATATTTTTTTGTCGTTTTATTGAGATTTTAACACATTCAATCGTAGTCTTAATTAACCTTTTACATACAAACACTAGTAAAACATAAACGTTTCTTTCTTGAAGGCTCGTTTATGTCGCTACCCATGTGCAATGTATTAGCAAAATTAAATTTTGAAAATATTTATAATACATACTTTAAAAAAGAGTTATTCAATAAATTTTAAGAAGAAAAAATCTTAAACGTAAAAAAACTTAATTTGTAATAATTTGTATAGAACATATTTTTCGTTAATACATATGACAAAAGAATGATCCACAACAAATCAGTCCAGACACAACTAAAATACAACGCAAGGGTGTACAGGACAATCATTCATGTTAAATGGTTTGTACGTTCACCGAAGGCACTCGGTAACAGAGGAGTCCTATACATCCGTTCTTGATATTGATCGTGTGCGATGCATTGACACATTTCGTAACTAGCCAAAGATTACGTCTCTCGTCATACTTAAGATTTGTAAATTGAATGTGTTCACACATTGATCGCGCATGTTTGTACATTTCTGTATGTATTACTTGTAGGATTTTGGTTCCGACAATGCTCGGTTTTAATCCGTATACTATCAAACACTATAATTGAGCTTCATACACCAGTAAAATGAGAAAATATGATTTGTGAAATATGTTGAAAGAACTCCCAATGATGTGCAATGTGCGCATTTGATTGTATTTACATGTATCATTAATGCTAGTTTTACTGAAAACATTTCTCCCTAACTAATATCCATGTCTTGGTATGTCCATGCACTCTAAAGGGTTTTTTTTAAATTAAAGTCATTTTTGCTTGATCCAGTTTAAGAGTTATATCTTGGGTGGTCTTCTTTGTCCAATTGTATGTATGATACCAGAGTAGGATTATCGGAAACGAATATACTTGAAAGTATTTATTTTTTTGTTTTTATTGGGGTCTAGTGTCCCTTTTACTCATTTTAGGTCATATCGAGATGGTGTCTGCTTGCGACAGTGCGCACTTATGGCGACTTTATAGTGCTGTCTCACTGGAATACCACGCCACAGACACATTGACATGATACTTCACTCGTTCACATTTTACTGACACCGAGCCAACCAGTCCTTCTCCTATGGTGACCGCGGCCCTACCAATTAATGCTGCGTGTAAGTTTAGTAGGGAGCGAGAAGAGTGCCACATTTTAACGTCTGTGGATATGGCGTCACCAGGATTCGAACCCGCGATCGCGGATTCTCTTCACCAGTGTACCGATACGAGGCGAACATGCTAACCACTGAGCCATGGCGCCGGTTGAAAGTAACTAAATTATATATAGCTTGAGTAAGGAACCTGGCGAAACAAAGTACTATTTGAAAAGGCATGACCGTCAATCTACATGTGTATAGCCATCAACTAAGGACGGTCATCAAGCCCAAAGCAGTTTACTCTAGAATGTCTGTTCATCCGGTTCACGACGCACTAACTTTCCCACTTTACAGTTGGATTAGAGTAGTTTCTTGGGAATAATATAACAATGTATTTATGATGTATGAAATCTAACAATAAGTTGCAAAGTTTTCCTTGTTTGTGTAAGTGGGATTTTACGGCACTCCAGAACTTTTCACAGACGTCACGACAAAAGATCACAGTGGAATAGCCAAACAATAGGACATGAAGAGAAGTACCAAGGGCGCAATATTACAATGGACATAAGATTGCTGTTCTACTATACTTGTTACCAATTAGTATAGTTGCTAAATAATAGACATTCAGCAACACAATATCTATGTTGTACACAAACTGAGGTGAACATAATAAATTTTCAATCCTTTAAATTTGGTTTGAAACACAAAAACTTTTTTATAATCAATAATTGGTGTGGTAAAACCCTTTAACGGTACCTCAATTTTTCTACTTGGTCGCGTGGCAGGGTTCTAGAGCATCAAACATATTAGGAAAACCTTGAATTTTAATCAAATGTTACCAAGTGTCATTATCAGATAGTTACATTTTTATGTACTCAAGTTCGCAAGATAATGCGAAAAACGATGTTGTTTAAGCTATCGGCCGATTAATTCGTTGTCAAGTCAAGTGGACAACAAATGTTAAATTGTTCAAAGCACCCGATAAATTCCTGACAATGATCACATTAGTTTATGAAAAAAAATTTACTCTAATTTGCTGGTGTCCTCGCAAGACAAAATATTGTTAGAGAAACGCATCGAACAAATATAACATATGATTAATGACACTCGTTTATGTAAATATGGCCATCCCAAAATGTGTAAATCTTTTATTAGTAGCCTGTCAAGTCATAACTTGCGTGGAATTATATAAATTTCTTGAAATCCTCTAAATATATATAATCACTAAATCGGGAAATAATGTGATATAGTGAAGAATTGCGAGGCTTGTTAAAACTCAACCATCAATCTTTATGTTTGAATTCACAGCTTGGATTCATCTCACCAGCCCTTGTGAATGTGTATGAATTTATAACAAAGATCTCATAGATAAAAATATTTACAGTTACGGCACCAAGACTATTAACGTATTAAACACATTTTTATAGGTGTGGTTACACCCTAGCTTATTTACCGCATTCAAAATACACATTGCTACATTGTGTACCAAGACGGTGTTGATGACATGTAACATCTGACAACGATCACGTAGATGATGAAGAATGAATCTTTTATAATCATTTCATATTCTGAACCTCAATGTCTATTTCGGTTTCTTTAGAATCTTTATTTGCGTCACGCATTTTTCACACACACACACACACACACACACACACACACACTTCAGTCTTTTGTGTTGCATTACTAAAGAAAGCTTGATGGGTATGCTGGTAATCATAATTATTATCCAAGTTTATAGTAATAACTGTTTATATCACATATTTGCAATAGTTATTTGCTATAAATGACAGCTACATCTTTCATTTTGATTTTAGTTGGTGAATCTATTGTGTGAAATAGAACGATTGACCAGAGAGTATGGGTCTCGCATTCCTGTTTCTTCATTAACAACCCGCAACGTTGAGTCGTGAAAAAATGATTTAATGTATGAACAGAAATCATCATGGATTTTTTTTAATTTCTCATTTGGAAAATTTGCCAATCAACCTCAACCTAAAATTCATTCATTCTATGGTTCAATATTAGCATATAATATTGAAACATTTGATCACTGGGAGCATTTAATAGGTTGTTCGAGACCAGTTCTATAATAAGAATTCAGATTATCAGTCCCTTATTGTTTGGCAAATCTGTGCTACAAATAGTGCTCCCTTGTTGTTTGGTAAATCTGTGTTAAAGATAGTGCCTTAACATTAGAATGTAATTGAATTATTTGTATATGTACATGTTTATATAATGTAAAAGAAAAACCTTAAATTGCTCAAATGGACTCGAAGCACGCAGCCACTCAACCTGAAACTTTGTGTTGTGACAACTATTTTATATAACATACAATTAATATTTTAAGCAAATGTTATCAACACAAAAGTGCTCAGAGGAAATCATTAACATGGACATCAAGAAGGTAAGGTGATGGGTTAACAAAACAGAAAGATTGTTCATGGACAATATAATGATGTATGTAATGTGATTTTGTAAATACGAGTACACTAACGTCATGTGCGTTGTGATGACCTGAGCTTTAAGGATTTATGACACTTTTTTATTTTGCGTTATATTTGTTTTAATTGTATTGACAAAATATGTCTTCAAAGTCCGATTTGTAGATATGTGTATATAGGTCGAAAACACCCCTCTACTGAATATGCATATTTCTATACAATCCTCGTAATCTGATTGGTTGTGAC
>JAUMGZ010205127.1:0-12297 GCA_032359645.1 Pododesmus macrochisma | reverse complement strand
AGCAGACTGTGATCAGTTGTATGTAGAAGCAGACTGTGGTCAGTTGTATGTAGAAGCAGACTGTGGTCAGTTGTATGTAGAAACAGACTATGGTTAGTTGTATGTAGAAGCAGACTATGGTCAGTTTTATGTAGAAACAGACTATGGTTAGTTGTATGTAGAAACAGACTATGGTTAGTTGTATGTAGAAGCAGACTATGGTCAGTTTTATGTAGAGGCAGACAATGGTCAGTTGTGTATAGAAGCAGAATGTGGTCAGTTGTTGTATTGAGAGGCAGACTATGGTCAGTTGTATGTAGAAGCATACTGTGGTCAGTTGTATGTAGAGGGGCAGACTGTGGTCAGTTGTATGTAGAGGCAGACTGTGGTCAGTTGTATGTAAAAGCAGACTATGGTCAGTTGTACGTAGAAGCAGACTATGGTCAGTTGTACGTAGAAGCAGACTATGGTCAGTTGTATGTAAAAGCAGAATATGGACAGTTGTGTGTAGAAGCAGACTATGGACAGTTGTTTGTAGAAGCCGACTATGGTTAGTTGTATGTAAAAGCAGATTATGGTCAGTTGTATGTAGAAGCAGACTGGTCAGTGGTATGTAAAAGCAATTTATCGTCAGTTGTATGTAGAGGCAGACAATGGTCAGTTGTATGTAGAGGCAGACTATGGTCAGTTGTATGTATAGGCAGACTGTGGTCAGTTGTATGTAGAAGCAGACTGTGGTCAGTTGTATGGAGAAGCAGACTGTGGTCAGTTGTATGTAGAAGCAGACTGTGATCAGTTGTATGTAGAAGCAGACTGTGGTCAGTTGTATGTAGAAGCAGACTGTGGTCAGTTGTATGGAGAAGTAGACTGTGGTCAGTTGTATGTATAGGCAGACAGTGGTCAGTTGTATGTAGAAGCATACTATGGTTAGTTGTATGTAGAAGCAGACTATGGTCAGTTGTATGTAGAAACAGACTATGGTTAGTTGTATGTAGAAGCAGACTATGGTCAGTTTTATGTAGAGGCAGACCATGGTCAGTGTGAAGCAGACTGTGGTCAGTTGTTGTATTGAGAGGCAGACTATGGTCAGTTGTATGTAGAAGCATACTGTGGTTAGTTGTATGTAGAGGCAGACTATGGTCAGTTGTTTTATGTGGAGGCGGACTGTGGTCAGTTGTATGTATAAGCAGACTATTGTCAGTTTTATTCAGAAGCAGACTTGGCATTAGTAGTCAGTGCTTTCGGATGTACTTTATCCGTACATATATACCTGCAATGACATTGATTGAATCATATCTCCGTGAACTTAATGTTTTGCATCTGAAGTTTAAAACACTCTTATATATAGAAAAAAAATATATCATTTCTTTTTCGACGAACACGTATCTTAAAGTTTCATGCTTACTGAACTTTATAAGATTTCTTATAAATTTTTTAACTTCTTATTTTCAAGCGTGAATTTAAGTTGGTTTGCCATAGAAAAGCAATTTTAAGCGAATGCACACCTGATATTTTTTTAATAGAATGCATGCCAACAAGTATATCACTTTCAAACTTAAAGCTAATAAATGCTTATAAACTTTTTATAGTTTAGTCGAACTAAATAAGAGAAGATATTTTTTTTTCTTTGGATTCTATAGGTATTACGAGGCGTATTGCTATGCACGTGCTTTTCGTTTATTGAATATTTAATGCATATTCGTTGAATGCAGGAAGCAAGTTGCAGTGTCTGTGTTTGACGAGGCGTACACCTGCAGGGTTCAAACAGTCATACTGACATAACGAATGCTATTGTTACCGCCGTGTTAGACCTAACTATCAGCCGGTCAACCCCAACACAAACGGCGCAACAGTGCGCGCACATAGGGTAATAACGCACGCACAGTCAATACAGAAATGACCGTTTATAAAGCTTTAAAACATCCCAAGTCAAGATGACCTCGCCAGGTTGTGGTCATTGATGTTTTGACCGGTCGGCTTAGGCCAGGATCACCTGTGTTGGCTGTCGAAGCATAACCTGGGTTAATGTGAGGCAATCATACCTGGACGGCTGACACCACAATGAGGGGAGGGAACCCTTTGTTCGCACCTTTTGTCGCGGGTATGGACAATCATAGGATAGGGTGATAGAGCGACCACTCTTGTCACTAAAACCATTACAGATTACCAGATTGCTTAAGTCCGCTGCCTTATACACAAAACATATGTGACCTATCAATGTCACCCAATATTAATGGAATAAATTTTAAAAATTCTAGCAGAATGACCAGTCCCCATGGTATCCGGTTACAGCATTTAATGTATTTTAGACACACAACATGCCGTCTGTTACTGTACGATACATGTTAGATTGTATATTAAATATGGACAACAGTGGCGACATACTGCTCGTTATAAACACTTAATAGGCTCAGTTCTGTCTAAATAGAATATTATCAGTGGTACATCAATATTTCAACATTATGGTCAACCACAAGTGGAGGGGAAATGTGTAACATAAATAAACCACCTTGTACTCTTACTTATGAAAGTATATCATACGTTTTACAACACAGAAACAACAAACTATAGGAAACAATTACCAATAACAGTTATGTCAGAATATGAAACAATGACCAATAACAGTTATGTCAGAATAGGAAACAATTACCAATAACAGTTATGTCAGAATAGGAAACACTTACCAATAACAGTTATGTCAGAATAGGAAACAATTACCAATAACAGTTATGTCAGAATAGGAAACAATTACCAATAACAGTTATGTCAGAATAGGAAACAACTACCAATAACAGTTATGTAAGAATTGTACAAGAAACATTTATCAATATTATGTTGATTTAATATTTTACTAAACATATTCCCAAGCAAAACAACAAAATCGTTTGGGTCAACCGTTGGTGCAAATGGAATTTGTTTGAGAAGAGGCCCATTTGGTATCCATAGCAACGTTTTATTTGATGAAATTAAACAAAGTTTGTCACTTCTATCAACGAAAACACGAAACAAGAGGGGAGGAATCATTAATACTAGAATTTGTATTAAGTTTTTCAAATTAAATTCAGCAACAAACATCTTCTAGCGGATATCCGTTTGTCATATCCCCTATGTGTTTTATTGTCACTTCTGCTACTTTCCTGTCAATCTATGCATACGTATACATCCAAAAGGTACATTTTGCTGTGATATAATACACGTTACTGTTTCCTTGGAGCAGGAATTGCAAAATCAATATCTTGATAATATTTTCTTGTTATGGAAGTTTGAACTTAAATATCTTGATTTGAAGTTTTATGTTTGCCATTGCTTTGCTTCAGAAAATAGAACACCTCGCATTCATCTTGTATATTTCAGTAATTTACCCTTGTACACATAACAATATTCTATTCTATAACGTGACTAAGGGACGTGTTAATGTTCTATCTTAGACATATGTGTCTTGGTCGTTGCCGTGCTGCACAGTTTTACTGTCATATACTATTGTCAAGGTGTTTTTCAGTATTGGTTGTCTTTAAATGATTTTGAATTAAACAGAACGTACTCAGAAGGTCACATGTAAAGCAAAAATTAAATGCTGTACTACATTACATGAATTGATTCGCTGACCGCACGTTGACACGTCAAGTTAAAGTTTATTTAAACCCCAGGTATTATATAATCTTCACTACCTCTATGACCGGGTGAGGTGAAGTACAGGTGAAAACTGTCCAGCCCCGAGACAAGCAGATAACGCCATTCTAATTAGTTATGTATATCAGGTGTTTTAATGGTACTGAGGTCGTATAAACACTGCATTGTATTAAGTCATTGTATTAAGTCATTGTGTTAAGTCATTGTATTAAAGTATTGTATTAAGTCATTGTATTAACTCATTGTATTAACTCATTGTATTAACTCATTGTATTAAGCAAAGTAACACATCCAGTTGTCGATATAAATTGATTGTTCAAAACTTTTTGTGATAGAATTCGGTGTTCGTGTAATGTTATCTCGGCAAACGGATCGACGGTGTGATTAAACCCGCCTTTAAGATGTCAAAGTTTCCCTAACCTGTGTATGACACAAGACGTATTATATACAGAAATGACTTTTACAGTATTACAAACACAAAAATATCAAAAGAATTCACAAACACAATACAAACTATCAAAATATACTATGGAACGCTCAAAATAAATTGAACAATAGCCACACTAACAAACAGTTTGGGGACTATCCTCACTGTCTGTTGATGCGGGGATTGGTTGCCTGTAGTAGGTTTACAATTGGTCAATGTTTGTTATGTTCACTCATTCAAATTCAGTGTACGAATAATGGACATTAAATATTTCCTCCGACGGCTTTTTAATAATAGGGTAGTTTCCACTCAGTAAAATTATGATAAACACACGCGCGGTTAGATAAGACTTACAGATAGACATTACCCGAGGGTTGTATGAGAAATATACAAGAATGAGGCAATATGACCCTTTCTGCTTGAATACTTGCCATCGACAGTTTACCCAATATACGACATACTAGCTAATACTATATACCGCTTTCTAATGTTACAATATGTTCATAAATTGGACACGTCACACTATTTTATAGAGAAGTGGTTGGAAATGTTACGTGAAGTACAAGGTTGTTTATGAAATAATTCTGGAATTATCGCACATTGAACAACAACACAAACGATAAAGACAATTAAGAACAATACGATCGTCAAAGAATTTGGATAATCAATAAGAGAGAGAGAGGGGGCAGAGAGAGAGGGGGGCAGACAAGAGAGAGAGAGAGAGAGAGAGAGAGAGAGAGAGAGAGAGATATAAAAATTTTATTTGAAAGTTTATTTAATCTCGTCAATTAATTTTAGATTTACCAAACAACTCGATAAACCTAGTTTATAGTTCTGTAAATCTTGAACAAAATAACTGGTAGACCGATAAATCTTGTATAATAAAAAGGCCCGAAAAATATGTAGAACGTAGCTCAATAAATCGTACAATAAAATCGTTCAATAAATCGTGTGTAAATAAAGTAGCCCTGTAAGTCGAGTACAATAAAGTAGCTCGATAAATGTAAAATAAAGTAGATCGATAAATATGGTTAAGTAAAGTAACTTAATAGATCTTGTGCAATAAAATACCTCAATAGATCTTGTACAGTAAAATACCTGAATAGACATTATACAATAGAATACCTCGATAGATCTTGTACAATAGAATATCTCAATGGAACGTGTACAATTAAATAGCTCAATAGATCTTGTACAATAGAATATCTCAATGGATCTTGTACAATAGAATATCTCAATGGAACTTGTACAATAAAATACCTCGACAGATCTTGTGCAATTAAATATCTATTAAGATAGTGTACAATAGAATATCTCGATAGATCTTGTACAATAAAATATCTCGATAGATCTTGTACGATAGAATATCTCGATGGATCTTTTACAATTAAATATCTCGATAGATCGTGTACAATATAATATCATATCTATTAAGATCTTGTACAATAAAATATCTCGATAGATATTGTACAATTAAATATCTCGATAGATATTGTACAATTAAATATCTCGAAAGATCTTGTACGATAAAATATCTCAATGGAACTTGTACAATAAGATACATCAATAGATTTTGTACAATATAATATCATATCAATTAAGATTGTACAATCAAATATATCGATAGATCTTGTACAATTAAATATCTCGATAGATCTTGTACAATAAAATATCTCGATAGATCTTGTACAATATAATATCATATCAATTAAGATCTTGTACAATAAAATCTCTATTAAGATATTGTACAATAAAATATCTCAATAGATAGTGTACAATAAAATATCTCGATAGATCTTGTTCAATAAAATATCTGGGGTAGATCTTGTACCATTAAATGTCTCGATAGATATTGTACAATATAATATCTCGATAGATCTTGTACAATAAAATATCTCGATAGATAGTGTACAATAAAATATCTTGATATATCTTGTACAATAAAATGTCTCGATAGATGATGTACATTAAAGCAGATCTATAAATCTTGTATCGTATTATGAAATTAACTTGTAACCTGCTAGAGAAATATTATAGATATCGTTTCTTCATTTATATTGTGAATATTAAAAATCGTTCAAAATCATCTGTTTGGTAGGACGCACCAACGTTATTGAGACCATTACTGGGAAGAACACAAGCAACAAAAATTACCATTGCCAATTAAAATGAAGATCGAACTCATCACTCAAAAATTTGAAGAAACAAAAAGCTTTTTTATTTAGCACTACTCGTCTAAATCAAACGGTAAACATTTCCAGCCTTGATTTAACAACTTGCAATTGAAAACAAAGAACATTTCAAAATTAGATAAATTTGAATTTTAAGACATTCCCCTACTCATAATGTCGTCAGACTGTAAAACGACATTTGATTTCACCGACTCGAGTAATGTGTGCACCATTGTGTCTTTTGTATCACCTTTAAGTTCATAACGGGTATACCACGCCGGTCAAATGTACCATTCAAATTACGAGGGTCATTTAAAAGTCAAATTTGCGCGGCCGAGTGGTCAAACACAAACTTAGATGGACATGGCTTCATCCATATGCCACATTGAATAATGCCAGATGCAATGTTAATCATACCTCATTACTTTTCTAATCACGTACATCATTAAATGTTATTGATGAGGAGAACCTGTTCTGTACGGGGCAGTCAGTCTCAGCACCCGGCATTACCAATACCGCGTAACGATTGGTGCATTCAAACAGAAACAGTTATGATCCAATAAATTTTAATTTTACATCCCGCGGTGAATCTTTCTTCGCTTTTGATAACATTGAAAGTTACGCACAGTGAAGACCATCGTAATGTATACCAATAGCTCTGTGTTGATTAGAACCTTTTGGTTTTGTAACAAGTAAACAGTACAGATAAGTATAAATCACAAGAAAATCTGCATTTGAAGCTAATTAATCTGGATAAGTTCAACGTGGTATCAAACATATCAAATGTATGGCTTACTTCACGTCGTTAATGTTCATAATTTATCGCGACTGGTCAGAATTGAAGACTGGTCAGCAGTGTACAATTCAATTTAACTTTGCATTAAATTCATTATTCTCATTAACATCAAAGAACATTCACAATCATTTCATTTTCAAAAGTCTAAGCGCCATAGAAATACAGATACTCACTAAATACAACAATGTATGAAGCTAAAAAATTCAGGGTTATCATTTTTAACTTCCGATGATCATATTTCCTAGATTGGAAACCATTCATTGTAATTTGACAGTTGTAAGAATTATGTTATTGTAATGTATTGAACACGCGTTTAGTGGTATTAAGCTATACACAATGGTAAAATGCTGTTATTCTGTCACACCACAGACACATCAATACTTTATATCTCATCATTCTGACATTCAGTCAATCCCTCTTTGCTTATTTTTTTCTAGGGTCGGTGATTAGAGTAAGAACAATTTTGCCGATTTTTGTACTCTTTTTTTTACTCGGCCTGCAATATATAAAAACTGGTCCTAACGCATACAGGGTCAATCAGCTTAAAATATCCCCTTTAGTGTGAACCAAAAAAACCCTAACGCATACAGGGTCAATCAGCTTAAAATATCCCCTTTAGTGTGAACAAAAGAAACCCTAACGCATACAGGGTCAATCAGCTTAGAATATCCCCTTTAGTGTGAACCAAAGAAACCCTCACGCATACAGGGTCAATCAGCTTAAAGTATCCCCTTTAGTGTGTACAGGGTCAATCAGCTTAAAATATCCCCTTTAGTGTGAACAAAAGAAACGACAGTATTTTCATAAATAGTGTAAAAATAACTGCACCAAATGTTCAATAATAACAAAATAATGCCTTTCTATTCTTAAATGAATTAACTTGAGTTACGTTCCGCGTTCATGTGTATTTCTGTTAAAATATGCAATGTTTACAAGTAGACATGAATGTTGATTAAAAGAGGGGACAATCACAAGAGATAGTTAGGTGCCTTATTTTACTACTAATGTCATTGTAAAGTCGGTCGTCACAAAGTTAAATGGCTTACAAGGAAATATTTATAGAATTTTCAATTAGCATGCAAACGTTCTTGACTGTATACACAGTATATAATGAAATGAAATATACATTAGAACGAACACAGTTGTACTATTCTTATGAGTTGTATTTGTAAATGGTTCATTCCTTACATTTAGTTTATGTGTTTATAATTACTTTCAGGTATAGATACTAGCCTTGTTTTAAGATATGTGTTTTGTGAATATAATATAAAGATGGAATAAATATAAATATATATATTTTTTGTTTAATTTTTTATTGTTCCCAGACTGATTGAATGTATGTCTTGTATTGTAAGATATGTGTTTTATGAATATAATGTAAAGATTGAACATAGATCTATCTGTATCTTGTATTGTAAGATATGTGTTTTATGAATATAATGTAAAGATTGAACATAGATCTGTATCTGGTATTGTAAGATAGGTGTGCTTTATGAAAACTCTCAAATTGGATATAGATCTTTGTACGAAATTGTGATTTACTGGACACGAACAACCATATGGAATACGTCCATCTGATCAGTCAACGGCCAAGTCAGCGCGTTAGATTTGTGTCCACCTGTCCTGAGCTTATCAATGCCTTGTCCTGCCTCCAGCCACTCACGCCACTGACCAAAGCATCGATGCTACCTAATTAAATTTTCCTCTAAATTTAGATTTTGTTCTGTGATTAATGGACATCAGAACTTGAACATTATGGGAGTTTGTACTAATGTAGCAGGGATTGGCATTGTTAACGTTCACATCTTTCTACGGCAGTAACACGTGCAAGCATAATTTATAAATATTAATCGGAAGATCATGTTCTAATATTCAGCCCTACACTCCTGTTAAACGTATTCTTATTTATTTATTTATTATTATTTTTATTTATTTATTATTCTTTTTATTTTGTTTATGTTTTGGTAAATAAGTGCAAACATTAAAATGCCTTTAGGACGAATATTTTATATATATATATATATTCAAATTAATAAATGTCTCCCGTAGAAGATATATACAAATATGTTTATACCAATCTACTGTTATTTTAGTAATGTACATGATATATTAGATTTATCCTTTTTTTCTTTTTTTGTGAGTTTTACAAATACTCGCCTGTTAGTTACATATTATTATTGTTCAAAAGTGTATGACCTTGACATTGTTGCTGTAGAAGTATTGAAAAGATCCAAAAGTTATATGATTGACACGTGACACCAATCATGATTTGATCTGGGCATTGACACTGATATTTTATGTATAAGTTACAAAATAATAATTATACTGCCAGTGGAAAAAACCCAATACACGTTAAAAGTACACAAAATAAAAATAATGGACTAAGGTAACTGCCAACGTATGCGTCCTCGTCATTATTTATCTGGCTATTGTGAGCGAATCCTACATATTTACAAACTTAACAAAACATTATCTGTTTGAAAGTGTGTATCATGTTAATGCCATTGTCAGAGATGCTTCTCTTTTAGAATATTCATTTTCAGTTTAATAAACATTGGTAAAATTGACTGTTGTTGCGTTATTGTTGTCGTTAACTTTTTTGATGTAGAATAATTGATATTATTTAAGTGGTTGAATGTTTGTTATTGTATGTATGTTCATCATTTTTATCTAAAGAACTGAGAGAAACAGCGAGCATGTTCTCGGGTACAGGTTTTGTATATACACATCCTCCCCGATGACTGATGTTAGTGGGATTTATGAACTATGACACAAACTTATATCTACTCTGCCTGTATTTGTTGGTACAGTTGTTTCAGCCTTTGATCAACCATACTGTATGATTCGACATGATGTAAATAAGTAGGTTAATCTAAGTGGTCAACCGGAAACGGACTGACCTTCCTGGTCAGCATCCCCCAGCCTCCTCGGTCACTCTGTTCACCCTTGCTACACATTTGACCTTGAAGTAACGTTCTATGCAATGATGTTAAAACCTGACATTTTAAACACCAGTATTAGATTTAAGAACCAGAGATTAGCTGCAGCTGCTGGACACGTGGATATTACAATTAGTATTACTTAGACGAGTTACTCCATATACTGAATACATCGCTTTATGATAAAACAATGCAGCTTATATAAAACACTGTACGATATTTGACACTCGATAAATCAAAGTAGTAAATTCGAAAAACAATGACGATATTCTAAAGCCATAGGTCCATGGACATTGGCAAACAAAAGGAAAATGTTGGACGCACACAGAAAAAATAACCAAATATACATTTATTAACTAAAAATGGAAAATCATGAACTTTAAGTCAAAGTCATAAGATATGCTTGTCTTCTAATTTCATATACTTATCAACTCATTTATAAACGTATATTCTCCTTTTATATACGTACTTACTCATATAATATACTTGTTTCATTCTCTGTGTTATCTTGCTCATTATATACCTATATACATGTACCAAGGTATTTTTCATATATATATATTTACTTATTCTATGTATTTAGTTTCTCCTTTTATAATCACTTTTAGGGGTTAATATATTGCATGTTATACTCATTTTAATATTAACACTGTTACGTGATTATTGTCCTATTATTACATATACATGATATGTGAACATGGACACCGTAATCTTTGTTAATCTTTGTAATACTGCGATAATATGTCGTGATATAAAATCGTGTCATATTATAGGAACTAAGTAAATGTTGTTTTTAATCTGAATATGTTAACCAATCATTAAACAACGATCTCCAATTCTTAGAATGTTTCTTATTACGACTCTGAAGTAATGATCGGGGTCAAAAGTATATAGTTTGTACTTTTGACATACAGAAGATCGGAGATGTTATCCTGACGTTAGTTTCACTACCAGCACCACATAGTTTACCATCTCTCAGAATGTGTACGGGTTTATCAGCGTCCGTTATACTGATAACGATTACAACTCTATTTCAAACGCATTACATACTGTGAGGCGGAAAAAATCATGCAGCGGACTATTTTAGATGGCATGAGTACAAAATTGACCATCTCGAACTGAAACACAAAAATATCTAAAAACAAATCAGAAAGAAAGTTATGATGATATGAACTTTTGTATGTTTATATATAAGACAGTCTGGAACAGTATAACACTACGGTTTGGCATAGGGTCTACATTATTTCAGTACAGAAGGTATTGTTTTATCTTGCAATTAATTTAAATGCAAGAACATATTCTCTATGTTATCACTTCTTAGATAGACAGTTGGCGTTGTCATCAGTGCTTATAAGGTGTTGTGAATACTAAACTACTGTAGAAATCACGAAACTTGGCTTCATTTTATTTAACTAACGATTTACCTGTAGAATGATTAATCTTTCATTCCCCTCAAATAGCCGTTCGTAGTCATACCACACACTATTAATATAATGTAGCCGTTCGTGGTCATACCACACACTTTTAACACAATGTAGCCGTTCGTTGTCATACCACACACTATTAACATAATGTAGCCGTTCGTGGTTATACCACACACTATTAACATAATGTAGCCGTTCGTAGTCATACATCGCTGTTAACATAATGTAGTCGTTCGTAGTCATATCACACGCTATTAACATAATGTAGTCGTTCGTAGTCATACCACACACTATTTACATAATGTAGCCGTTCGTAGCCATACATCACTATTGACATAATGTAGCCGTTCGTAGTCATACCACATACTATTGACTTAATGGAGTCGTTCGTAGTCATACATCACTATTGACAAAATGTAGTCGTTCGTAGTCATACCACACACTATTTACATAATGTAATCGTTCGTAGTCATACCAAACACTTTTAATATAATGTAGCCGTTCGTAGCCATACATCACTATTAACATATTGTAGCCGTTCGTATTCATACCACACACTAGTTACACAATGGAATCGTTCGTAGTCATACCACACACTATTTACATAATGTAGTCGTTCGTAGTCATACAACACACTTTTAACACAATATAGCCGTTCGTATTCATATCACACATTATTGACTTAATGGAGTCGTTCGTAGTCATACATCACTATTAACATAATGTAATCGTTCGTAGTCATACCACACACTATTTACATAATGGAGTCGTTCGTAGTCATACCACACACTATTAGCATAATGTAGCCGTTCGTGGTTATACCACACACTTTTAACACAATGTAGCCGTTCGTGGTCATACCACACACTATTAACATAATGTAGCCGTTCGTGGTTATACCACACACTATTAACATAATGTAGCCGTTCGT